>VDFB02047230.1:102257369-102317000 GCA_007258455.2 Sequoia sempervirens | reverse complement strand
CTTTGATTGTTGATAATGTGTGCTCTTGATGGCAAGAGTACTAAAAGTGGATGCAAAATGTTCTTGATGAAATTAAGATTCAAATGAGTGATGTGGGTATGTGAGAAGGTGAACAAAATGGATACAATGAAAGCTTGAAGCTTCAACAATGGAGGATGGATGCAAGTGATTAAATTTTCTTGAGAGATGAAGTTGGAGAACTTGAAAATGTGATTGTAAATTGAATCGAAAATGAAAGAAAATCTTTCATTTTAAGGGAGATTTATTTAGAGAATTGAAGGGTTGATATTTTTCCAACATGGGCAAGATGAAGAGTTGTGGTGAGTTGAGGACTCACAAGCCCTCACATTTTGCCATGTGGAGGATGAAGTGTCACAATGAAAAATGAATTGGAAAAGGGACATGTGAGGTGGAGGTACTTGCAAGTACCTTGGGATGAGGGTGATGGTGACAAGTGAGAGGACCATGGGGATGAGAGAAGTTGTTGAAGAAATAAATGTGAATTTTAAATTCACACGATTGGAAGGAGAAAAGTGGTTGGGAGAATAAATGTGAATTTTAAATTCACATGAGAAACACCTTGTGGATAAGACAAGGTCCTTATAATGGAAGGTTCTTGACCCCATGTGACTGATGTGACATCTTAATGATCCACATGGGGAAGAGGAGAGCTTTGGAGGAATAAAAGTGAATTTAAAATTCACATGGGGAAGACAAAAATGAATTAAAAATTCCTTGGGGGATGGGGAGAGTTGACTAAAGGGGGGTTGATTAGACTAGCTAATCAATGATTAGAAGACAGTTAGTGGCTAATGAAGAGTAGGATCCAATTTGCAAAAGTTGGAGGATGTGACTCATCCTAATCATGGATTAGACATGTGCACATTCCCAATGTTGGGATTAGGATTAAAAAAAAGTGATGGAGGATGTGACATGTGAGGAATTAAATAAATGCATCATTTATTTAATTCTTTTGAGGAAAAGGGGAATAAATGGTAAGGTATTTAATTATTAACTAAATAACTTAGGGATTTAGAGGACTTTTGGGGTATTAATTAAATAATAGTGATATTACTTAATTAATGCAAATAAGGCGATATTTAGATGAAAAGGGACAAATTTGGACAAATGCAAGTGTCCAAATTTAGGTGTCTACAGTACCAAAACCAAAGGCCTTGTGGTAGAGTATTCTTTAGTTTTGAACCTCTTCTTTGTCTATTTTCAAACTTGACACTCTTTTCAAATTACATTTATAAGCTTTGTAATTCTTGGCATGTCTCTCACAACATGAGTAGAGTTGATCTTCACTAGGCTATAAAAATTGATATGACGCATTCTTCTATGCCACAACCAACTTTCATTGATTTTTGACATAAAGAACTTGCCACTAGCACCTTTGAGTTGATAAACATTCCCTTCTATCCTTATTCCTGGAGCAACCAAAGTTCTGGAGCTTCCTTTTCTGATTTCACAACCATCATCCTAAAACACCAGATTGTATCCTCTGCTACACATTTTTCCTACACTGAGAATATTATGTCGGAGACCCATGACATAAAGAACATCATATGTCTTATGCTTTCCATCAAAACTAATTGAACCTTTTCCATAGATATTAGTAGATGTTTCATCACCAAACTAACAAACCCACCATCATATTTCTCAAGTTTAACAAACTTACTCTTATCACCTGTCATATGATTTGAGCATCTATTGTCAAATATCCATTATTTTCTCTCCTCTCTTGCATGAAAGGTAGTCAACATAGTTCCTTCAATATTGGGACCAGTTTTCAAAGAAATTTTCTTCACACATCTTTCAAGGTTAGTATAATTAGTTCCAACATTCAAAACCATGAACAAGAATTCATCACTTCCATCATCTAGATAGTCTAATTCCTCATCATCAGATGTACCATTGTCTTCTTTAACATAATAACTCTTCTTGAAAGATTTTCCTTTATGATCTTTGTGTTTGTTATTTGAAACTTTTCTTGGACATTTTGAATCATAATGACCTATCTTTCCATAATTGAAACATGTGAAGGGTAACTTACCTCTGTATTTTCTAGTTCCATTTTTCAATCTTCTTACAAAATTTTCTTCCATTTCATCAAGATCATCTAGATTAGATTCATCAATCCTCTCTTTCTTGTTGAATTTAAAAGTAGTTTCTTTCCTTGAAGAATCTTGGTCAAACTCTCTTAATTCAAAAGTAGTTAATGCACCAAACAATTGATCTCTAGAATATTAATCCAAATTTTGAGCTTCCTCAAAAGCAGAAACTTTAGCACTGTAAGATTTAGGAAGGGTTCTTAATAAATTTTCAAATTTTCACTTTCCTCCAGTTTTCGACCAAGATCATTAATGGAATTGACAATTTCATCCACCCTGAGCATGTAACCTACAACATCTTCATCCTCTGACATCCTTAGGGTTTCAAATTTGGCTTTAAAATTTTGCATCTTTGCTTGTTTGACCTTAGCATCTCCTCCATAAATGCTTTTCAACTTCTCCCATACCTCTTTAATAGTTTTGTAGCTTATCAGCTTCACAAGTTTTGAATCAAAAAGCCCACTCAAGATATCATTCCTCGCTTTTACATTATTCTCATAATCCTTTATATCATCTTCACTTGTCAAAGTAGCATATTATATCCATCTTCAGCTGACTTACATACACCAAACCCTAATGACACAAGAAAGGCTTCCATCATTGCTAATATATCTGCGACCTTTTTCAATTTGTAATGATATATCTAAGGTGATTGGTTTATTTATGTTAGCTATATGATGTGTAGTATCAATTATTCTCACAGAAGGTGGTAACATTATATCTTGAGCGATTACTTGTAAAAGTCATAATTTGTTCCATTGAACATAGGGACTTTGACACCATTCCTATGCACCATTTGGATCTACCTCAGGCAGTTAAACTTCTTCCAAGGAACCTTTTCTCTAATACCAATTGTTAGACACACATGACAACTGACAAGGGGTGAATCAATTGTACATTAAAACCTTCAAACCCTCATTAATCTTCAAACCGTTATTAAGCATTAGCATAAATGTAAACAAATGAAACATCAACAACCATACACAATAGAGCACTAGATTTTATGTGGAAAACCCTAGTCATGGAAAAACCATGGTGAGGATCAACTCACATATATATGAATATCAACATCGATTACAAAATTCTTACTGTCAGAAGGGCTCACTTCCCAAAGGATTCATTGTCCAAAAGAAAGAAAGGATCACTGCCAATGACGATCACTTCTTCTAAAATACAAGAGATAGAAAGAGATTGTTACAAGGAGGTTACTACCTCAGAGCAATAGGAGAATCCACCACAACCATCCACAACCTTCAAATCATTGCCTCCAGCAACTTCAGGAACACTGAAATGTAGACACCTTCTGCTCACTACTTCTAGTAGTCTTAGGCATTCATGCTCACACTCAAATCTCAACACTTGATCACGTACACATCATTTCCCATCACACATCACACCACTCACTTTTCCAACAATTGACCTTTCATATATACCTTTTTCAACCATGAATAACCTTTTCCAAGTTGGATTTAATAAAATGTATGCACTTGAAACATGCAACCACCAAATAGGTCGGTACCAAACACTTTTGCGGTGGGAAGAAATGAAGGCGGACCATGCTAAGGGTTTACCAAGACCAAATATACACTGACACACTACACCAAGCTTCCACAAAGCATGGAGTACATCCAAAAATAGCATTAGCATGCCAAGTTGGCCAAACTAGCATTAACATTACCAAGCAACCAAATTCATACTTCACCAAGTTCGAAAACATCCTACAAACCATGTAGCAACATCACACAACATACTGGAATATTCCAACATCAATAGAATATTCAAAAACACGAGCACAACCACATGCAACTGAGAATACTATCATCTTGTACAACCATTCAAACTACCAGTGAGATGCAAAACATGAACCAAGCTTGCGGAACAACTGAACACCAAACCATCCAAAGGAAGATAGATACAAGCATCATTAGCACATTTCCAAATCTACAAGACTAGAAACTTCAACATAGAGAAATGTGAAGCAATTCCATTTCTCTCAAACAACCCTCTTCACAAGCCAAAGACAATCCAACACATTGTCAAACACATCTACTATCACACGATCTAGAACCTGAAACTCTGGATATACCGCCTTCAAAGACTACAAATCATGACATCCAAACTACACAGGAACATCTTCAAGCATGAAGAAATACTGAGCATAATACAAAATACATCCCTGAAATTTTATACATTCTTTATACAAATTTTCTCAAAATCACTTGGAAACCAAGTGACCCTGTTGCATCTGCAACACCTGCTCAACACCACAAACACCTTCTTACCATGACCACACTAGAGGTTGACATCAATGACAACACTAATGAAAACATAGTGCAAAAGCCTCCAGAAGCAAGAATCCAAGAGTATCTATAAGGTGAATTCTCAATCTCATTGAAATGCATGGGTAACCAACTATTGTATCTTCCTAGTACATAGGAACAAGAACTAGATACATAGATCACTCCAAAACAAAACCAAAGGAAGCATTAGCACCAAAAGTAGAAACCCCCCATAATATTGAGAAGGGAGAGCCATGATAGGTCCATTGAAACTATTTCACCAAGAAATTCATGTAGGAGAACAAATAACATCTAAACATGGACACGAAAGCACTTGTAACTACAAAATGGTGTGTAAACAAGGCACACACATATGAGGAAAGAATCACTAGGATTCTATACTATCATGGAAGGGACACTCACTTGGAAAAGGTGTGATGGAAAAAAAAGGCCTACACAACCCCCATGACACTTTATATCATAGTGCGAGCACAAAAAGGGACAATAGGATGTGTGAAATCCCTAAAAAATACACTAGGATGGCACATTATCTCAGTGCATCTATAAAAGAGAAATTGTATTCAAAAGATGTTTATAATACCCAAATAGGAGAAAAGGATGTAAATACATGTTGAATAGCCTAAAAGAAGTAATCCCACACAAATAAAAAATTTCCAGGAGCTAAAACATCAAGGTAATTCACTATAATATGAAAACACAAAAAAAACTAAATAAAATATGCCTAGAGAAAAATATAGAAAAAATGCATGGACAGATGTGAAAGCACTAAATGACCTTTCCAACACCATAAGAATAATGAAAAGCGAAGAAACTAGTCAAAATTTGTGAGCTTGGGAGTGGAAACAAAACCTGTGACTTTAACAAGATGTAGAATGCACCAGCAATAAAAAATGGTGATGAGACCTACACTACTAGAAATTTAATGAAACTAGTTTTTTTACGATATCTCTTTCGCACAATTTCAATATTATATACCCAAGTTATGGCCAAAAGAATAAAATGTTCCTTTAGGGCCAAAGGGGGCTTGGAGGGGTGCAGGGTACAAGTTGTACAATTGACATCATGCTAATATCAACATGATGTCAATAGAATATTATAGGAATATTTTGTTCAGCTAGAAAAAATATGATCCTTTGCAAAAAAAATGATTGCCAAAATACAACCTTGGAGATTCCCTACATTGAAATATGAAAAAAATATTCCACTGCATTTGTCAGAAATATCCATTGTCACTAGAAAGAGTGAAAAAATAATGACCAGAGAGTTTGTAAGGCACCGAAGAAAATGTTATGATGTCAATATTTTTGTTGGTAGATTATTTCCAGCAAAAAAATCTATCTTCAAGCAACATAGGGTGACCTTTGACGCCCTATATGGGGTTGTTGATAGAAATTCCCTATCGCATGCAGCCTAGAAGGTATGCCTATACAGGCCACCCTATGCAGGGCTATCAAAGGCCTGAGCCTTGAAATTGTTTTTTATTTTTAAAAACCTTAAAAAAATATTTTTTAAAAAATTGTTTTTTTAAATCATTGTGTAGGGGCCATACAAGCCTCTGTACAAATTTTTTTTTCCTTAGAAGCTCCCAATATTGACTATAGGAAAATTTATTGTCAAAATTCATTTGTTCAACCTCTTGAACATAATGGTGAGGTCCATTTAGCTCCAAAATGTACCAAAAAAATGCTCAAGCCCAAAATCTAAAAAAATATTTGAAGATTCTTCATTTGATGCCTTGACACCCTAGTTGAAGAAAAACCTCAAAAATGGAGAAGGGTTTTGATGAATCCACACTTTGATACCATGTTAGAATTATTAAAAACACAAGATGCGAGATCAAACAATAAACAAGAACACCTTTCATGCACAAGAGTTGCAAACAAAGATTTTCTATTTCCTCAATGTTCAAGAAAGAATTTACAGAATGATAGCTTTAAGAGTGATAATGAACCTCAAGAGAGATAATACAATGGAAAGTTCTTGTAAGAAAAAACCCTAAATGAGAAAGGGATTAGATCATGACAATTATCATCATCCTATGTGATGAGATCTAGAGTGATCTAATAGTAGCCCACTCTAATAAAATAAAAAAGCACATTTAAGTTTAGCTTAAGTGCATGAAGTGAAATTAACCTAATAATCAATTAAATATTAATTAATCATTAGCTAATGAATGAATACTCTAAAAAACATCATACATGCACTATGTGGGACCATGTAATTGACCCATGCACACATTTTGGTGGACCTACATCAACATTAACAATAAATGAGCAAATAAGAGCATACCACAAAAATTTTAAAATAGCACTTGTGAGCCACATACCACAATCATAGAGAAGGCTATAAATGTCAATCACATGAAGAGTCATTATATGACACATGCAAAAGAGAAAATACCTAACGATTCAACATTATGTGGGAAAAATAGAGTTATAGTTAGGAGATTTTCTCATTGTGAGCTACTTATATGGTAGTGACACATGACAAGATGCAATGATAGTAGTAGAATCAATGAGCCAATAATAATACAATATACAATAGGTAAATATTTCCAAAGAGGTGCACATGTGATGACAAAGGTTGAGCAAGTCGATGATGATCAAGAGGCATGTTTAGAGGATGAGAAAATCTAAGGGTGTAGTCTTCCATGCACAAAAGAAAAGATCACATGACAAGATGGTCCACTAATTATCAAGTACCAATATTTAATAATGATGACTAGTGCAAGGAGGGTGAATAGTAGGTGCACAATAGTTATCATAGGAAGACCAACACTGGCAAGCAAAAGACTATAAGTAGTAAGGGAAACCAAGCTATGAGGGGAGTCAAGCACAAATCAAAAATACACATGACTTAATTTACACAGTGACTAAAAATAGGAAGTCACTAAAAAAAGTGTAATCTCTAAGGGTAGGCACCAAAATATCAATTTCGGAAATACCAATATGAATTTTGTAGGCTTATGCACAAGTAGAGATACCAAGATCATTCTAGATATAGAAAATAAATGAATACTACCATGAGAGGAGCTTGAGTTTGAATGAAATACCACCACATAGAAGACAACAAACATACGAGTGACTAGGGAATTGAATTGAAAACAAGACAACCCACTAAGATAGAGATAGAACCAACCATATAACAAGGAAAAGGAAAAAACAAATCCTAAGGAAAAGGAAATGAATTCTAATATTTCATGGTACAAGGAAGAAAATGCATAAATATAGAGAAAAAACCAAGGCACGTGCACCACATGAAAGGTAGGAATGCATCTAAAGGGGAAGATCTAAATTTTGGGCCAATAGAAGGACAAGAAGCAAGATAAAGGAAGATCCAAGTCCAATGGGATATCTAAGTCTCCTAGTAAATTTAAGATAAATTTTTTGAATTATAATAATAAATTCCACATTCAAAAGGATTACAAGAGAAGAAGAAAGGAAAAAATGAACCAAATTATGATACAATATCCCAAAACTTCTTAGGATGTATTTGATGTATTTATTAGAACCTTGGGTATGCATGTATATTAGGGTGCATGGATAATCAAACTTGGTGATTCTTTTCACATGAATCCCCACAAGAAGTGGTCTTCAGAGTATGAGAAAAGGTTTACCTTGATGAAAATGTATTACTTATTATTGTCAGACACAACTAACTCTAGATTAGATTTAGTGATGGGAGGATCAAAAGCCTCTTAGGAGTTTTAAAAATCCTAGGTTTGGCACATAATCTATTGTCTATGGGAAAGATAAATGTTGTAGATGTTGAGGTCATCTTTAGCAAACAAGCTCATACATTATGATTCATGGAGGTATAGTGATTACAAAGGGAGTTTATATCGAGACTATTTTTTGCCTTGATGCAAGAAATATATTGATTATAATAAATATGTTGTACCTACAAGAAAGAATCATCTTCACCTTTGACATAAAAACCTATAGTAAAGAGAGCTATTGTTAGATTGCCTAGACAAGTCATGTGGGTTCCTAAGATTTATCTTACCTCAAAGAGCAATAAGCTACTTGTTGATCAGACTACATTGTGGTATGAGATATTGGACCACATTGGTGAGAAATACCTTAGAGCCTTGGAGAATAAAAATCTTGTAAAGGGGTTGGTTGATTATAACCTTGATTTTGATTTCTATGAGTTTCCTTGTTATTGCCACTACCATTATGATTCTTGGGTTTAGCAAAATGCTTACCCTGATTGTTTCTTGTGCTCTTTTTTGGTGCCTGCTTACCCTTCTGGAATTTCCTTTTAAAGACATTTGTTGATGGTGGATTATTATGATTAAGATATTTTTCCCTTTTCTCCTTTCTAAACTCAGCATTAGTAAGGAGTCATTGTTCCCGCTTACTTTCCTTTTCAAAAGCAATGTCCATTGATTGAGGGCTATGAAGATCCAATTCTGCCCTAATTTGGGGTTTTAGCCCCAATATAAACTTCCTAATTCGGAAGCGCTCATCTTGTTGATACAAGGGCACATATTTCAATAGTTGAGTGAAATTTTCCCAATATTGAATGACTGATAATTCCCCTTGTCTCAAATATTGGAATTATGTCATCTTTTGATCAAAGTAAAGTTTGGGAAGCTATCGCTCCCTGAACAAGGTCAAGAACAAGTCCCAAGAGAGATTTTTAGTATTCAATTTTTTTTTAGTTCTCTTGTTTTCCCACCAAGTGGTCACCTCTCCTCTTCATTAGAAGGTTCCCCACATTGCCTTGGTTTCATTTGAGAGGTTTCTTAGTTCATAATATTTTTCCATGGCCTCTTTCCAAGCCTCTGCACCATCTCCCAATGTTTTACCATAAAAAATGGGTGGTTCCACCTTTTTAAGGTCCTTTGCCAATTCATTCTCAATCTTAGCCCACTTATTTTCGGGCCTTACTACATCAGTCAAAGTTCTCTTGGAACTGCCTTGTTTGTTGGAAGATATTTCATGGTTTGTGCTTTGACTTGGCATTGAATAGTTTTCTGTAACTTCCTGCTCCAAGGCATCCATCCTTGCTTGAGTATCAATTAACATAGCTCAAGTATCAGTTAACATAGCCAAGATGCTATCTAGTTTCTCTTACTATTCATTAGCATTTTCATGACCACCTAGTCTAGACTCTTGAGTCCATTGCATGATGCTTCTTCCACTATATAAATACCTAAAAGAATAAGAGCTCATCAAGCAAGGTAGACAAAGGCCCTAGTATTTAACCCAGAGCTTTGATACCAAATGTAATAATAGGTACCCAACTTGCAACAAGCACCAAGAGACTGGTTTCATACAAATGATGGCATTGCACAATTTCATCATCATAATGAGTAAAGAAATAATCCAACAAAATCAAATTGCATAATGAAGCAACACTTTCTAATAAATTTGCATATGAACATTCTATCATAGCAATTTAAACATTCATAGTGTTAGGGCATGATAAAGTTTACAAATTGAGATATGAATCATACATTTCATAACCAGTTACATATTGGGATTAGAATCCAAATTTAATTAAGAATCATATATTTCTTAACCATTAACAATTGAAGATAGATTCTAAATTGAAGTAAAGAAAAATAAGACAAACCTCATCTGTCCTTTCTCCTTCATCTGAAGTGGAAGAGGGTAAAGGGAGAGAGAGCATCATCGAGGCAATTTCCACCCTACCACAAAGCCATAGGATTCCCCATGCTACCCCACGAAGGGAGCTCGACCCATCACAAAGAGTCTAGCTATCCATGACCAACATGTGTGAAATCTGTACAGCTATGGATTAACCTAACACATGCCACCTATTAATTCCCTATGCATAAATATCTAGGCATATGTCCCTTACCCATAAAGTGACTCTATTTAATTCAATATGTCTTACTTATATGAATTAAAATCTTTGGCCAAAGCATTTATCTGTTATTGTTTCCTCAGGTCTATCCTGGTAGTCACATAGCACCTTTACACATGTTGTTATAGTTTTAGTACTATCAATAACCTTCTTAAGAAACAAAAGGTTGTGGTAGCTTTAGTCTTAAAATTGAGTAGTTCAATGTATGTAAACCATCTCTACTTGTTGTTGGGAATTACAATTTTGTATTAACTATTTCCCATTGATTCATCATAAGTTCACAGTTGTTCCAAATTTTGTACATTTGCTAATCATATTATTTTCATAAGATAAAAGTTACCAAATTTCAAACCAAGTGAACCTATCATTGGTTTGTACCCACTGATTTTTAGTTTATACTGGTAAATTCAGTTTTGTTTTCTTTTAGCTTTGAAATAGATTTCACAATGTTTAGCTGGAGATGGATTGAATACTAACACTATATGTTGTTACAGTAGTCATGAGAAAGCTCATAACTTTACCATCCTTCTCATGGTTGTTGTAGAGGACACAGTACTCTCGTTCATCCTCTACCCAATTTCCCTACCATTTCTTAATAAAGCCTTGTATTCCAAGAATAAATTTTGAGCTATTCATGAATAGGTATGACATCATTGATAGATTGTTTCAAAGTTAGCAGCAATTAATAACTTGCCTTGACTATTGCTTGCTGCAATTTCTTTGCCATAGAACAATATCCAGTCAACAAGAAAATTTAACTATTTAGCTATTCAGCCTGATGGATATGTTTAAATTCAACAAGAGTGTAAGGTATAAGATGTAAATGATAGCAGCAACTAGAAAATTATTCAAACACAACTAGTTCCCTTCCTACCAACCCTTCTCATTAAGAAAATATCTTACTCAAAAATTGTTGAAGGTGGAATCATGCTTACTACCTGTAAAAGAAAATTGAGCAGAAATTTTTCTACTTCTTGCTTTCACACAACCCTTCCTCCTCCCTATAGTTGTTCTTCCTTTCTCCAAATAAAACAAAATGCCTTAATAGTTCCCCTTTTACCTTGTTTTATTACCATCTATTCTTCTCTCCTTGCTACGTGGGAAAAGGAATTGTATACACCTAAAATCGGTCAAGTTATTTAATTAATTAAATACTAGTTATTTAATTAATATTTCATCGACTTATAAATAAATTCTCAATTTATTTATATAGTTCATAACTTCTAATTCTCCAAATCTAAAATCACATTCCTCTAATTTAATTAAATAAACAAATTTCTATAGTTTGTTTTATTTAATTAATTTTCACTAATCCCAAATTTGAAATTCAAGCACGTCTACAACTTTTCATGCCACCTCATCAAGGTCACATGAAATTAAATAATTCTAATTTTATCTTCAACAAATTTTGAACACATGGTCTTTTTCTCACACACTTTATTCCTTCATCCATTTGGTATGTTGTCTTTGTTCAAGGGAACATCCTTCTTGATTCTCTCCATCTCCATTGTTCATCCCTCATGTTTGAATCTAGACTGTTGATCATTTCCAAATCACAAGATGCTTGGAAAATCCTATAAATACAGCCCTTTTCTATAGTATTTGGCATCCCATATTTGAGTGGAGTTATTATGCAGGAATAGCTTTGGAGCATTGGAGCATTTGGAGTTTATAGTTAGCATTGTTTAGCATTTTAACAAGTTTGCATTGTAGCATCATGTTAACTCAGAATTATGTTTTGATTTATAGTTGCATTTTATTTCATGTCTTGCTTTATAGTTGCATTTTATTTCATCATATCAATGGTTATTTGAGCATATGCAGAATCATTTTAACTTCTTATCACAACATTTGTGTCACATAGTTTAGCAACATTATCCATTTATTAATATCTCCATTATCATAGCAGCATGGCTTTCATCACATAGTTTCATGTAGGAACTTAGATTTCTTGCATTTAGAACAACATCTCATTTCTCAAGTTGTCATTTTAGCAACCATAGTGCATATACAAAATCTGAGAGCCAATATGGTTTAATAAATCCTTGAGAATAGAGAAAATTGGAATGTTTTTGAAGATTTGTTTAACTACAATTTAGAGTAGTTCTTTGATTCAAATCTTTAATATAATACGTCTCATTGATGTTTGTGTGCTTTAGTATTGATTTGCTAACTCTCCCATATTTCACACACATAAATTGGCACCCACCATGGGGTACAATCCCATTTTTAACAACTTTTTGGAAGAGTTCTTGTGGACAAGTTGGACGTGATGTTTTAGCATGACCGTGAGTTCTTTTAGCACATATGACCAATCTTTCAGCGCATACGACTTTTGTTTCGATGCATACGACAAATCTTTCAGCACATCTGGGGTCTATTACGGTGCATATGACATTTCTTTTGGCACATATAGTAAATGTTTTAGCGCATTCAGGGGGCCTTTCAATGCTTTTAGTCAATACTTTAGTGCATTCATTACTTCTTTTAGCGCATTCATCAGTTCTTTTAGTGCATACGTGAGTTCTTTTAGTGCATAGAGTAGTTGTTTTAGTGCATTGGAATAATGTTTTAGCACATTGGATGACTGTTTTAGCACATCTGTTTAAATTTGCAAAATCTTAAAAATCTAAGAACTAATTGGTGTTTTCTGCTTGCAGGTACTTTTATAAGCTGGTCAAAGACAATCTTATCAAACTACTGATGATTTATGCAGGGGTTGGAGTTATTTAATGCTTTCTTTTGATTAAGATAGGCATCTAGATTAATTAGAAGGATAAAGAACACCATGTCTTTCGTGCTTGATGAATGGTAGGCATATGCTCTCCCCTTAACTGGGTGACCAAAAAGTCAAACCCATTTATTTTTATTTTGTTTTATCCTTAAAGGGCCTGCCTTGTGGGAAAAATTAATCACCCAAGGGAATGACCCAATCGGTAACACACTAAAGCCAAGCGACTTCCAACCAGGATATAAATGTGGGTACTTGACGAAAGTTCAAGTATTACAAGGATTGTTCTGACAAGAAGGGAAGCAATGGTCTCTTGTCATATGGATGATCCCCTATGAACGGAATGCCTATTCTAGAACCTCTTGTTTGGAAGGCCAAAATCCTTATTCTATTTACTGGCACAGAAGGTCTAACCTTTGAAGTCATCCCACATTTTTGCGGCTTTTAGTAGAGATGAGAAATATGCCATGGGAGATTCATGGGTATTGAAGCTTGGTTGCCCCATAGAAATGAGTGTCATGGAGGGGATCCAGTGGGGTCAAGCTTCTAATCATCTGCTAAAAGTAGGCGCAACTGGAGTAAAATCCAAGTGGGAATCCAGTAAATATTGTCCTACATAGCCTTAAGGTGTACATGTTTGATGTGTTTTACCAATGTGTTTTTGAAAAAATTTCAAACAAAACATCATACATTGGAAGTGAAAGCCCAGATTCAGAAAACATCATTTGAAACAACCAATTCTCTAATTGGAAAATCAAGAAAATCAAACAAACTTGCAAGAAATAGTGGTATCTTCCCGATTCAACGCATCCACTAGGTTTTCTAGTGCATCTGTGCAATCTTGTAGTGCATCCGTCTGTTGTTACAGCACATCTGTGCAATCTTCTAGCACATTCATTCTCTGTTATAGTGCATTGTTGTCATACTTTAGCTCATAGACATCATATTTCAGCACATAGACCCTCTATTATAGCGCATCCAAGCAATCTTTTAGCACATCTGTGCAATCTTCCAGTGCATCGATCCTCTATTTTAGCACATCTATTGAATCTTTTAGCACATTCGGGCTCTGTTTTAGCACATCCATTAAATGCAAAACCCGAGAGTTAAATTTATCCCCTGTTTCACAGTTTGAGCCAAAATTCAAAATCTTTTTCAATCCAAAATCATTCCTTAGATACCACAGAGTCTAAACTTGTTAAAAATGATCTCTACAAGTGGAATTCTCCAAATTAAACCTAGATCTAAACATCTCAAAGTGCCTAAATCATCAAACTTATCATATCTTTGATTGTTAAGCCTAGTTTCATCATCAGGATTTATCATCCTTTCATTACGAAACAAAGCTATATAATCAAATCAAACCTAGTCTCATCAATATAATTTTTCATTCTATTTGACTTAGTTGTAATCCTTGGCACTATTCCAAACAAAGATCAAAGTTTAGCCAAATTATAACACTTGTATTCCCATTCAAATAAGATTACAAAAGAAAAAACTCAAGGAAAAAGAACTGGAAACACAAAACATCGAAACACAAAACATTGGAACTCAGAGTGTCGAAACTCCAAACATCAAAAGTCAAAATAGTGAAATGAAAAACACCATGGTTGAAGCTAAAGAGAATCCTTTCCATGGAATCCACAACAATTAATGGGAAGAGATAACTAAGGAAGATATCCAAAATGATGAACCAGATCCAAATTTCCACAAGTGCTTAGAAAATATTTTCGAAAGAAATGGGGAAAAATACCTCCTAATGTTGGCTAAATAAGGTGTCAAATTGCCTGATGACTTTGATGTTAATCAATTGAAATCACCTCCCAAAAATATTGAAAATGATCCAAAACAAGTGGTTGCCCTAGCTCATCAAATGAAAAACCTTCAACAACAAATTCTTGACATGCAAAGGGGAACCTCAAAACGATACTTGATCCAAGACATTTGTCCATATCCTTTTGATCAATATATCCATATATTTCCTTTTCCCAAACATTGTGAATTCCCAAAGTATGACAAATACAATGGAAACACTTTAGTGAATAAACACATCAATATATCGACTATGAAGTGTCCAATGGTTGTATGCAATAGAGGGAATCTCGACTTCTCTCTTAAGCACTAATCTATTGAATAAAAATTCTAATCTGAAGGGCCTCTAATCTAGAAAGCAATAATCATCTATCTAGAAAGCAAGAAAATAACTCAAATCAGAAGACAGAAAACTAAGAATCTAAAAAGAATCGCCATTAAACTAGAAAGCATGGAAACGATTAACCTAAAGAATGCGTAAATTTCTAAAGAGGTAAAGCATGTAAAGAAATTAGGAAACATTTATCTACTGCAAAAAATACAAGCTAACTACTAATCATAAAACCATTAATTAAAAATCAACTGAAGAAAGGTGCTCCGGACATTCAAATGCTAAGCTCAAAAGCTACAGACTCAGTTACAACCTGCAGGCTTGACACTAATAGTATAACATGTACAAATGGAAATAAAATGCAAATGCAACTTCTATTCTATCAAAGGAAAATGTATAACATGAAACAAATACTTATCTATCTATTTCTAACCATCTAGTAGCCAGCTCGTGGGTGCATCTACTGCTACTTCAGATCACATGCACTGGAAAATCCTTTATGTTACTTTATTCCACAAATGCGTCCATATTACACAGTAATTCAAAGGAAGGCAGGAAAACTCATATTCATATGGTAGTTTTTACTCAAAAGACAAATTGACAGCATAACGATAATCTTCTTCTCATTATTTGTAATAGTTACATATTTACATGAAAAACGGCTAACAAAAATCCTATTTTTTAGTCGATCAAGTCTTTCAACAGATTGCCCATAGTAAAAGGGACTTAAGAGTCCATGATATACAATATTAAAGAGGCTTCGCATGAGCCATAAATTCTTTGAAACTGAAAAATAACAGAATTATAAAAGCTCAGCCAAAATGTGTGCTCCTAGCATTCTGACACCCACTCACTGATTTTCAAAAGTATGAGACCTGCATTCATTTCCCTTCTGACTGGTATGGTGAATGGTGGTGGATTTGACCTATGAAATACTCAAGAATAAACCATTAAATCAAAATAAGTTAGTTTAATTTACTCAACTCCAAGAAATAAGTTTGTATGATTATTCATAGAAAGGAAAGCAATTATTTTTCCTCAAGGTAATCAATTGGCAGAGTAATTTGGGTTGGAAGGTTTATATTTTCATATTGAGGCCATTATGTTGATGAGGTTATTTTTACCTCATCATTTCCTCCCCTTCCTAATTCTGAGAAGGTCCTCCTGCTCTCTAATATGCCCTATGTCCATCGTTTCTCCTATTCATTTCCTCATATTTAGCATTGAGATCATACACATCATCTGCCTTTGTGTCCAATATCTCTAGATTCCTCAAGAATCCCTAATGAAAAGTGACCCTTTGTTTCCATTCTACAAAATTATCTTCACTTTGCTCCAAGTTGGTGTATACTGAAGGTGGTGGGGAAAGAAGCAAGGGAGGTCTATACCTCATACCAATCTAATTGGTCTTAAAGTCCTCCAGAATTTTGATAAAAGTTGTTGATCTTCCATAGGACCATCTGATATTGAGAGGTGAAAATATTTTGCTCTTTTTGAGATGCATTGGAAGAGGGTTGTACCTTTCTTCACATGCATTCCATGTTGGTCCTATTAAATGTGGCCCATGTTCTTGAAAGTAATCATGACACACCCTGAGGTTGTTATCGTATTTGACCTGTGCTTCATGTTTACTTTTAACACCCAGAAATTGTTTCTTGAAAGAGAGAGGCTTCCTATGAGGGTATCTTATTTGCAACCCTACAGTATTTTCTGTCTGAGCATACTCTCTTGATATTTCTTGCTATTGAATTCGGTTTCTCATAGTGGACATGAATGATCTTAATTATGCTTCTCCTACAAAGAGGTAAATAAAGAAATATGTATACTTTTCTAGGAGAATTTTGTGAACAAAGAATTCACACAACAAATTTTGTTGTTCAGGGAGTGACTCAACAAATATTTTTACAAATTCCTTGACATCAGGGTCATGAGGCTGGTTTTGGTGAATTCTTTGCAATTTCCATCTCAAAATCTATCTGTTAAGAAACATGGAGTACAACCTAGATGGTCTTCTACAGGCTAGTATCAATTCACCAATTTCACAGGCATCCTGCTTACCCCTATATGCCTGATGGAAAGATTCTTTTAACATGACTAACTCCCTCTTGAACCTATTGTTTTCAAATTCTACATCTTTCAAAAGGTAACAATGCTCTATCCATTTCATAAGCATTGGGGGAATACATACCTGGAACCAATCTATAACAATAGGTTCAGTTTGTGTCCCTTTTGATTCCATAATTGGTTGAGTATCACTCTCCTGTAAACTTTGTTCGAGCTCCACAATTCTACTCACAGAGGCATTCAACTCAGTTTCCTATTGATTCTTTTCTTCTTCAAAGGCATTGAATAATTTCATAAAATTATTTTTCAAATCTAGAATACATTTTTCTTTTTCATACAAAGCATCCTAATTCTACTTACCCTGTAGATTCCATTGTTGGATTTGGAATTGCAATTGCTCAATAAGCTTGTCTTTTTCCTCCAGCTATGCAGTTAATTTTGCAATTTCCTGATTCATTTTATGGACAATAGCAATGTGCACCTCCATTTCTTCTTTTTGTTGATTAATTTTTGCTTTGTCATCTTGCAACCTGGCCCTTAGCCCTTCAATTTTTGTCTTTAGTTTTTCTAATTCTTCATTTCTCCGACTGGATTCTTCATCCCTTATGTCCACAGAGAAGGATAAGTGAGGGATTTATTCATCAAAATGAGGCACATTTTCCTCTTTGTTGTCTTCAAGAAGGGATGAATGAGGCACTTCTTCCACTTTTTCATCAATATGGGGTGCATTTTCTATTTTAGTGCTCTCAGGAAGCACTTCTTTTGCATTCTCAATATCAAGCAGACTTCCTTCTTTAGTTTCTTCAGGTAAGGAGGAGCAAGGAATTTCTCCATCCATATGAGGTATGTCTTCTTCTTCATCGGTATCCACCGAGAAAGATGTATGAGGAGTTTCCTGAGGTACTCTTTCTACAAATTCAGGTATACTATCCAACTTGTCAAGGAAGGACGAGAATCCTCCCACAGGTTCATCTTCGTTATGTTCAAAGTGTGGTGATTGTGCTTTCTCCCCTTCCTGTTCTTCAGGTGAGAGGGTTTCTTTGTCCTCTTCCTTGGGAATTTTCTCCTCATGCTTTCATGTCTCTTCAATTTCCTCATTATTAGGTGGACTATCAATTTCTACCACATTTATTGGTGTCCTGGCCTTTTTTCATTTTGAAGTACTTCCTATATCTTGGGGTTCAATTTCATTGACCCCTGAAGATAATTGTTTACTCCTCCATAGAGGAGGGGTTATTTGAAAAAAAACTTTACTTCATTTCTTTTTCTTTCGAGGGGGCTCCTCGTCTTCTCTGGAATGCGCAATTCCCACCTCCTCTTCTTGTCCTAGGGTTTGTAATTCATTTGGAAAGGATTCTAACACATCCCCACTAGGAGTTGTGGAGGGATATTGGGACTCAGGGCCGCCTAATGCCTCTGAGGAGGGTTCTTCTACAGATTCCTCCTTTTGTTTAGAGGATTCCGCTTCCTCAAATGACCTCCCTAGTTCTTCATTTTCAAAATTTCGTAGGAACCTTTGCCACTTCTTCTTTGGCTTATTGCGGAAATGATATTTACATATTAGTTGTATCAAACCATGATGTTTAAGGGGGGCCCTGTCCCAATTTTATACTTTTCTATCATAGAGGTGATTGAATGGAAGAGAAAGGTTGGTAAATTTACCCTAAGGGTATGGTCCTCAATGTTGTGGCGTAAATGAGTCAGCAGGAAGAAAGGGGGTCCCACTACTATAGTCATTTGTCCCACACAACTGAAATACTTTATAATCTAGGTTGCAGCAGACATCCAGGGTTCTAGAATAGACATTCTATGAATTCCCTTATTTTTCCCCCTGGTGCTTCTAGTTAGTATAGGTTGGGGTTCCCCTTCCCTATGGAACAAATCTATTAACTTTTGATAAGGGACGTGAGTATTTTCATTCAAATGAATCCCTTTATTTTCAAGACCAGAAAGATGAGCAAGCACTTTTGTACTTACCTGGAATGACTTTTAGTGCACCACAGTCTTCCCATCTACAAAATTATCTATGAATTCCTTTACTAGCTGCTCTATGTACCCTTTGAATTATTTCATGAAATCCAACCATCCAACCTTTTGAAATAAAGTGGCTATATTGCTTAATTCCAGCAATGGCACTATAGAATTTGGCTCAGACTTTTTCTTATTGTCTCCCATCTCCTTTGCTTCTTGGTAAAAAATTTCAAAACCCTGAAATGCTTGCTTCTTTGAATTATAGACAGAGAGAGATTTCTTTGTCGATATACTTGATGGGAAAAGAATTAATTACCAGCTTTCTTGTCACCTTATTGGATCATTATGACGGCTCTCCATAGGGAATTACAATAGTTGTCGTACTTTCACCAATCATGTAAAGGGGCACAAGTTTCAAAATTACAAGGGGAATAGATCATGCTAATTAATTTACCTTTATTCAAAATAAATACTATCCCTTCTAATAAATTAATCCGCACATACCTTAGGTCTTGTTGTTAGATCAAACGCCACTTACCTATGCGGACGTAATTGGATAGTTATATGGTTGGCGAAGGTGGCGGCAGATATTAATGTCGTGGATGGGATGGTTGGAGTCATGATGGAAATTATTATGAAAAAAAGGGTGTCATAATAATCTTATTTATTATGGAAATATTTGATATCGAGGAGTGATCATAAGGGATCGGATCTCACAACAGCATTAAGGAATGGGCGTGCACAGAACTTAGGAAAGATAAGAGAAACTTTAAAAAATAAAATTTATACAAAAAGTTGAAACATTATTGAGTAATGCGACCAAAGTAGAGAAGAAGAGAGTTCTGGAATTATTTAGAAATATGTCATTGAAACAAAGTAACCTAATTGACGATTCCAGAGCATCGCTGAAAGATGCAGCTGGAGCAACAACCAAAATTTCTGAAGCATTGTCAAAAGATGCAGCCGAAGCAGCAACCAAAATTTCTGAAGCATCGTCGAAAGATACAGCTAGAGCAGTAACCAAAATTTCTGGAGCATCCGAACAGAATTCTGGAGCATCGCTGAAAAGATGCAATCGAAAGAGAAACAACAAAATTTTGGAGCATCACTGAAAAGATGCAGCCAGAAGGAAGAAGATTGTGACACTTTGGCCTTGACTTCCCAGAGCACCATTGGATGATGTGTCATAATGCAGGATCAGGATGGGTCGTGGATTCAATCTAGTTTTTAGGTTCTAGAGCATTGTAGCAATAAGTCTGGAGCATCGCAACAGTAATTCTGGAGCATTGTAGCAGGGTGTGTCAGAATTGGGGTCGCCACAAGATGAAGTCCTGCAAGATGTAAACAAAACTTTAGCCAAGTCCAAATGATGGAGTTGATGAGAAAATTGAAGAAATTTTCAAAAATATATAGATATTTTATTTTATTTGCTCAACACTGTATTGACCCTGCCTCGATAGAGTCAATGCAGTGGATTTCTTCCTGCATTTCTACCATTTTTGTAAATTCTTCTTTGTTAACGGGTTTATGGTAAATACGTAGTCAATGCCCATTAACCAGAAGAGTTCAGGTATCACCATCAACTGGTTTTAACTAGACTAAACCATTAGCAAACACTTCATAAATCTCATATGGTCCAAACCAGTGTGTCCTAAGTTTCCCTTGATGGTCCTTGTATTTGGAGTCGAACAACAATGCCTAATCCCCAGTATGGAATTCTTTCTCTTTGATGTGTGTGTCATGCTAGACCTTATGTTGTTGTTGGATCAATTTAGTTTGATGGACGACATCTATACAGAGCTCATCTAGTTCACTAAGTTGTAAGACTCTCTCGATTTGAGTTCGTTTAAGATCCATGCCCAATTCCATGGCCGTCCTAAGGGTTTGGAGCTCAAATTCAATGGGAAAAAGGGGCTTATTCCTGAAGACTAACTCATAGGGGCTATGGCCAGTGGTTGAATTCCAGGTCGTGTTGTAGGCCCAGACAGCTTCCGGTACTTTCCTAGCCCAATCTTTCCTTCCCGAGGAGACCGTTTTTGTCAAAATATTTTCCAATTCCCTATTTGTGACCTCGACTTGTCCATTTGCGTGCAGGTGGTAGGGTGAGGAATTTTTGTGACTTACTTGGAAGTGATTTGTGAATGTCAATAGGACTTTGGATATAAACTGGGGGCCTTGGTATGTAACAATTGTTCTTGGGGCCCTGAATCTAAGAAAGATTCTATTATAAAGAAAGTCAGCTACTTGCTCTTCCCTAGTAATGCGTAGTGCTTGTACTTCTGCCCACTTAGTCATGTAATCGATACATACCAAAATATACTCTTTTCCTTGCAAAGGGGGATCTATAGGGCCAATAAAATCCAATCCCAATTTCTCAAATGGTTCACGGACTACCTAAGGCTACAGGGGAATTTCATTGGATGCGGTTGGTCTTCCCATCCTTTGGCATTCATCACACCTGCGAACATACTTCTTGATATCCTTATGCATTGAAGGAAAATAGTATCCTACTCCCAAGATCTTATGAGTTGTCCTTTTAGCGGAATAATTCCCTTTAGAAGGGTCATCATGATAGGCCCTAAGGATACTATAGGTCTCATCTTCCGTAACACATTGTCACAAAACCATATCGGGTCCGCACCGAAACAAGATTCCATTAATCCATTTAAAAGGGGCACTTTCTCTGACGAGGAATTTCTTTTGTTTTGCTGAGAAATGAGGTGGTACCTCTAAGGTGGCTAAGTAGTTTGCAATATCAGCAAACCAAGGATTTTTAGTGGAGATGGCAAACAAATTTTCATCTAGGAATTCATCCTGTACCGGAGCACAGTCGCCATCATGTTTAATCCACAATAAGAAGTCTAAGACTACGTTGGACTTCCCTGGTTTGTCAACAATTCTCACATTAAACTCTTGGAGAAGGAGCAACCACCTAATTATCCTTGCATTTACCACTGGTTCATTCATGAGATATTTGATGGTTGCATGGTTTGTGTGCATTGTAACCTTGTATCCGATGACATAATGTCTAAATTTCTTAATGGCGTGCACTACAGCCAAGAACTCCTTCTCTGTTGTGGTGTAATTCTTCTTTGTTGGCATCAAATTTTTGTTGATAAAATATATAGCATATTTCCCTCCATTCTCATATTATTTCCCTAAAACTGCTCCAATGGCATCATCAGACACGTCGGCATAAATGTGAAAGGGAAGGTTCCAGTTAGGTCTTCAAAGGACAGGGGCAAAGGTGAGTTTTCCTTTAATAATTTCAAATGAGGACTAACACTCAGGTGTCCAAATGAAGTCAACATTTTTCTGAAGGAGGGAAAACATTGGGGCTATGATTTTGCTAAAGTTTTCTATGAATCTTTGGTAGTATCCAGCATGCCCTAAGAAACTCCTGACATCAGTCTAAGTCTTCAAAATCTCAAGTTGTTGTATGACTTCAATTTTCTTGGGATCAACCTTAATCCCTTCAGCTGAAATATTATGTCCTAGCACTATCCCTTGTTCCACCATGATTAAGCATTTCGCGTGACTAAGGGACAACTGATGATCCTCACACCGCTTTAACACCTTGTCTAGATTTGTGAGAGCTTCATTGAAAGTTGAACCGTATACAGTGAAATCATCCATATAGACTTCCACGCACTCATTTACCAACTTATTAAATATAGCTAGGATAGCCCTTTGAAAGGTGGCAGGAGTATTACATAGCCCAAAGGGAAGAACCCTATACGCAAATTTTCCCCAAGGGAAAGTAAAGGTCGTCTTATCCTGGTCTTCTGCTGCTACTTGTATCTGGTTGTATCCACTAAATCCATCCAAGAATGAAAAATATTTTCTCCCAGCCAAGTTATCCAACACTTGTTCCACAAATGGCAGGGGAAAATAATCTTTGTGTGTTGCTTTGTTAAGCTCCCTATAATCTACACACACTCTCCACTTCCCATACTTCTTTGGAACTACAACCAAGGGTGACACCCACTTGCTGTCAAAAATTGGGCAGATAAATCCTACCTGCAAGAGTTTCTCAATCTCAGTTTTAAAAATTCCTTTAAGAGAAGGATTGAGTCTCCATTTTGGTTGGAAAACATGGTGAACATCCTCAGTATAGATATGGTGTGTGCACACACTAGGATGTATTCCTCTCATATCTTTATAGTTGCAGGCGAATGCTTTAGATCTATTTACCAAGGTATCAAACAATCTTTGTTCTTTCATCTCAGTCAACCAACTATTGATGTTCAAGGTTTTTCTTGGTAGCAACATAATGGTTTTGACTCCAGGATAATTGGATGTGATTTTGTGAATGGCCCTTGTCAGTGTGTTAAGTGGACAGCTGTGTGGGATAGTTTTATGAAGCCTAGCAACATCTACAAAGAAATGGCAAGTTTTTGGAACTAAATTCATCAAAGGGAAAGACAATCCAATAAACTTAGCATCATCAAATTTTGCTTGATCTATGTTAATTGGGTGTACAAGTATTTCTTCTACGTCTGACATCTCTTCACTGTTGGAGTCTATTGCAATACTTCCCACATTGTTCTCTAATTCTTCACCGTGTTGTTTAATGACAACCATGGCCAGTGAAGCCAAGTTTTCCTATCCAGTAGGACTTTCTGGTTCATCAACACATACTTTTTTATGTTTAGCAAGCTTGGTAGGAGGGTACAAGAACAACTATTTGCTATTGGTTCCATGGGAGATTGTCATTCCTCCTTTCCTGCAGTCAATTTTGGCTGCAACCGTAGCCAACCATGGTCATCCCAAAATTATTGGATAACTATCTTTGGGCATAAGGGATTCAATTATCTAGAAATCCATTGGATATTCCCATCCATCCACTTTAACAAGAACATTCTCAATGATGCCCTTGGGAATAGCTATGGATTGGTTTTCCATCTGCAGGACTATAGTTGTAGGGCATAGATCAGTGAGGTCCAATTTTTCCATCACATCAACAGTCATTACGTTAATGGTTGCTCCAAGGTCCACTAAAGCGTTGGGTATTGCTACCCCATTAACTGTTACTGTTATAAGCGTACTTCCTGGGTCATCATATTTTGGAGCAGTAACTGTTCCTGCTAACAAATTAGCTAGGTACCCATGATATGAACATTGTTGATTCCTTTTGGCTTCCTCCCTGGAGTTTTGATGCACAACTATTTAATCAACTAGTTTAACTCAGGGATCTCTTTAATCACTTGTAATAAGGGAACTTCGATCTACAATCATTTAATTTCCTGTATTAGTGCAGTTTCCATAGGTGATGTTGTTTTCAGAGCATCTTTCACTGGGATTGGTTTCAATCGCTCTAAAAAAGGGGCTTTGGTTTTGTCTTTAGTCATAGACTTTTCCAAAGATTTAGTTGGAGATTGAACCTCCTCCTCCTAAGGTAGGTCAACAGCTCCTGCTGAGGATGGCGGGTCAGTTTCATGTTGTGTAGTGTCTAAGGTTTTTTCTACAAGCGCGGGTGTTATTGTTGTTTCCTCAACAGACTTCTGGACAGGTTCATCTATGATTTCTTCGATAGTCGGCTACGAAAGTGTTTTACCAGACCTTAGTTGTAGGTTTCCACAGTTTATTGCATTGAGTCTAGTGACATTGTCATGTTTAGCGGAAGACACCAGAGTGTTCAGACGATTGTTCTTTGGATTAGGGACTGGTTGCACCGGATGTGGCGGTTGGTTAACTTGTTCAGTCTGTTGAGTGTTCTGGGGAGGTGGTAAGAGAGTTTGTTGGGTAGGCATCCTCTTGGGACCAGAATAGAACTGATCTTGGGGTTGTTTCCATTGAGGAATGGAATTTTGAGGGTACCACTACTATTGAGGTTGGTTGGGCCACTAAGCATTACCCCAAGATTGGTTTGTCTAGTCCGGTGGGCCCCAAGGATATGTTCCCCAGTTAGAGGGTACTGGTGGTGGTGCCTAAGACCAATGCGTTGCCCATTGATTATTGTTCCAATTTGGTTGGGGTCACCAGTTAGGATTGGAATTTTTTCCATAGGAGAAATTACCTCCCATTCTCTAGTTGACAACGATCACTTCTTCCTTGACTGGAGTTGTTCTTTTCTTGGAATTTTTGATGGCATTTAATAGTTCACATTGATCGGTGGGGTGATTATTGTCACATACCTAACAAATGTCAATCTTGTCAACTTTGTCCAAGGGACACTCTCTTAGCACATGTTTGTTTCGACACCTAGGGCAATAAATAGACAAAGTCTCAGGATTTCTACTTTTAGCCTAGATGCCATCTAAGATGATGTTTAGTTGGACAAGAATGTTGGTCTTGAAGTTGGCTAGTTCCTCATGAAGCTTATTTATGTCATTAGAACCACGTAAGGGGGTGAACTTCCTAATCCCTCCACGAGTACGGGAGAAGTTCCAACACAATTCCATTATTTCTTCCAGTCTCAGTTGGGACACGTCTCCTTTTCCCATTAATTCTAAGCTCCTCCAAGCTTCATCATCGAGACCTTTGAGAAATAAGGTCTTTAAAATATCAAGTTTTATAACTTCCCCACCACAACGTTTGGAGAAGAAGATAAACCTATCTAGGTAGTCCTCTAAACTTTCATCCTCATTCTGCCTTATTTTGAACAGTTCTTCTTTCCTATCACTCACCCTACAGTAACTTTGATATTTCTCCAAAAATATGGTCTCTATTTCTTCTCAGGAGGTTATCGATGAAGAAGCTAACCCCATAAACCAGCACATAGCTGAGTCTTTTAGAGTGGATGGGAAAAGCTTCAGTTTCTGATTATCATTCTTGTAGTCATAGGTTTGACAGAAGACTTTGAATTCAAATAGGAACTAATCAAGGTCCTCAGTAGAAAAACCTTGAAAGGTTGGTAAGAAGGTCGGTGAGATATTTTTCATTGTCATCTCATCATTTGCATCAATAGCAATAGGATAAGTGAATGTGCGTGGTGGAGGTTTATCATTGTTGTGGTTGTTGGTAGAATTTCTTCGATCACCCATGGTGTTGGAGGGAATGTGATCCTCTTCCACAATTTTCTTAGTAGCACAAGGTTCAAAGGTTTGTGAAAGAATATGCTCTTCAACCACTATTTGTTCTCTTTCCGGAGTATGTGGAAAGGTCTCAGGTTGACCCTATTAGGTCAATTCCATAGTAAGTTCTTGATCTAAGTTTCCTTCTTCTCCGCTGGTTGTTGGTACATCAACTGGGTGGGTTTTTGGTATGAATCTCCTATGGGTGCCTCATTTCCTAACCATGCATAAAAGAATCCAAAGGACTGCTCCTATCCCTAAGAGAGGTATTCAAGATATCTCCTACTAACACTAGAAAAAGGGAATCCTTGGCAATAGCGCCAAAAAGTGACAGGCTATTGTTAGGTCCTAACACTTTAGTGAATAAACACATCAATATATCGACCGAGCAGTGTCCAATGACTGTATTCAATAGAGGACATCTCGAATTCTCTCTTAAGCACTAATATACTAAATAAAAATTCTAATCTGAAGGGCCTCTAATCTAGAAAGCAATAATCATCTATCTAGAAAGCAGAAAAATAACTCAAATTAGAAGACAAAAAACTAAGAATCTGAAAAGCATCACCATTAAACTAGAAAGAATGGAAATGATTAACCTAAAGAATGTGTAAATTGTTGAAGAGGTAAAGCATGTAAATAAATTAGGAAACATTTATCTACTGCAAAGAATCACAAGCTAACTGCTAATCATAAAATCATTAATCAAAAATCAACTAAAGAAAGGTGCTCTGAACATTCAAATGCTAAGCTCAGAAGCTACAAACTCAGTTACAACCTACAGGCTTGACACTAATAGTATAACATGTATAAATGGAAATAAAATGCAAATGCAACTTCTATTCTATCAAAGGAAAATGCAGAACAGGAAACAAATACTTATCTATCTATTTCTAACCCTCTAGTGGCTAGCTTGTGGGTGCATCTACTGCTACTTCATATCACATGCACTGGAAAATCCTTTATGTTACTTTATTCCACAGATGCATCCATATTATATAGTAATTCAAAGGAATTCAGGAAAACTCATATTCATATGGTAGTTTTTACTCAAAATACAAATTGACAGCATAACGATAATCTTCTTCTCATTATTTGTAACAGTTACATATTTATATGAAAAATGGCTAACAACAATCCTATTTTTTAGTTGATCAAGTCTTTCAATAGATTTCCCATAGTAAAAGGGACTTAAGAGCCCATGATATACAATATTAAAGAGGCTTCGCATGAGCCATAAATTCTTTGAAACTGAAAAATAACATAATTATAAAAGTTCAGCCAAAATGTGTGCTCCTAGCATTATGGTGCCCGCTCGCTGGTTTTCAAAAGTATGAGACCCGCATTCATTTCCCTTCTGAATGGTATGGAGAATGGTGGTGGAGTTGACCTGTGAAATACTCAAGACTAAACCATTAAATCAGCATATGTTAGTTTAATTTACTCAACTCCAAGAAATAATTTTGTACGATTATTCATAGAAAGGAAAGCAATTATTTTTCCTAAAGGTAATCAATTGGCAGAGTAATTTGGGCTGGAAAGTTTATATTTGTATATTGAGGCAATTATGTTGATGAGGTTATTTTTACCTCATCACATGAGTCTTGAGTTTGCACATGAAGAAACTTATTTGATGAGGTTGTTCCCAAGAAGTCTAGGTGGACAATGCCTTGAATGGTTTTCCAAACTTGCACTACCAATTAGAACCTTTGAAGAATTGGTTAACAAGTTCATCACCCAATATTCTTATAACATCCAACATGATATAACAATGAAAGACCTTTGCAACTTGAAACAGAAAAGGGGTGAATCGTTCCTCACTTTTCTACAAAAATGGAGAAGGTTATTTGTGAGGTATTCTCATCCCGTACCTGAAAAATAAAAGATGGAAATCTTTATTGATAACCTAAATGACGAGATGAGCTACAGGTTGGAATTGTAATGCCCACCTACCTTTGAAAAATTGATTGAAAATGGGATTAAAATTGAAGAAGCTTTGGTCAAAAGAGGAGTTATAAAACTTTACAATGAAAAAACCACATCAAACTCCTCTGACAACTACAACAACGATGACAAACTAAAGTTTTGGAAACAAAACAAGAATGTGGGTAACAACAATGGAACAGTTGAAAACCAAAATACAAAACCTGTATTCAACTTGATAGTAGCAGCCACCAAAACTAATCAAAACAACAATCCACCCAATAACCAAAATGTCAACCAAAGCAACAATCAAGGTAATGTTGGATCTAGAACAGCATCATATCAAACATCCTCAAATCGAATAAGGTTCACACCTTTGGGACAATCATCAGAATCAGCATTAAAGGAACTTCTTGAAACTAAGGTCATAACATTACCAGAGGAAAGAAATTGGGAGCCACAAGTTAAGCCTCCATGGTGGAATGATGCACATTTCTATGAGTTTCATCGAAACAAAGGACATAAAACCAACGACTACATGCAATTGAAGCACTTGATACAAGACATGATTGACAATAAGACAATATTTGTAGAAGGAATCCAAACAAACAATGATCATGGAGCGTTCAAGAACCCTCTACCAAATTATGAAAAGGGTGAGTCCTCGTCATCAAACACAAAAGGAAAAAATGTGAACTATGTTTATGACACCACTATTCTCCATATTGAGGTGGTTGATGATCAAACCCATCAAAAACTAGATCTTATTGCAACTGATAACCCAATGAATGATAGCATCATTGAACATGAACAAAACATCATTGCAACTAAAAATCATCACCACTATATCAACACTGCCCCACATCAAATCAATGACCTTGTGCCAATAAATTTGACCACCAACATTGCCGCAAATGACAACCAAATCAATGTAATTAAAATTAAAGGAAAACAAGACAATTCACCGATCAATGCAATCACAAGAGGACAAGCCAAGGTAACATTGAAATGAGCTACCCCTTCCATGTCCAAAACAACTACTGTTGTCCCTACAACTCAATATAACATCGTTGACCCGTTGCAGAAGATACCCACTCAAATATCCATATTATAGCTTCTCGAGATTTCACCAGCACATAAAGAAATCTTAGAACAAGCTCTAGTGGCCACAACAGTACCAAACAACTTGGAAGTTTTCCAATTTCAAACTATGTGGGACATTTGACAGCACCACACTGCTTATCATTTTCTGAACATGATGATGTATCTATCACCCATCCACACAACACTGCTCTCCACATCAAGGTTTTAATCCATAAACATCATGTTAAACGTGTTCTAATAGATGGAGGATCTGGCTTAAATATCTAAACTCTAAAACTTGTCTGTACACTTAGATATTCTAAAATTGCTATTGATCCTAGAAGGAAAATCACAATAAAAGCATATGATGATGAAGAGAGATCCTCCCAAGGATTAATTGTCTTACCAATTCAAGTAGGACCAGTTGTCAAAGATATAGCCTGCCATGTGTTGGACAAATAATTGACATATGACATACCCTTGGGATGACTGTGGATTCATGAGACGCAAGTTGTACCATCGACATATCACCAGTGTTTGAAATTTCCTTTTAATGGACAAGATATCACTATTGTTGTTGATTCCAACAATCCCCAATACTGCAACACAATAAGAACAATCCAAGACACTTTTTTACCACACAACAAGGAAGCCACAACTCCTAGTTCATCCAACAGTGAAAGATAATTGAATTCCTTATCCAAATGGGTTGAGAAGAAGGACCAATCAAAAGACAAAGGTGTTGGTAATCTCACTCCACAAAATCAAGAAGGACAACTCAATGCATTATCAAAATAGGTTGAAAAGATCCAATTGAAAGACAAAGGCATGGGGGAATACTCATTTGAGCAATCCTTGTTTTTATCACAACTTTCATCTTCTCCTAAGTCATATGGATAGCCATTAACATCAAGACAACAATCATCACAACCAACCACACTCTTTGATGGAAATTTTGTAAAAGCAGGCACCTTAGTGGAAGAATCAAAAGATAAGGAGGTTTTGAATTGGTTGTACAAGGATGAAGAGCAGTCACAAGAATCCACTTCAAATGTACTAGTAGAGCAGTATGGCAAAGGTAAGACAATCTTGGAAAAGATGGGATATGAGGGAAAAGGTCCTATTGGTAAAAGAAAGGAAGGAATCATAGAATCGATACAACCCATCACAATGAATTATAAGGACAAAATAGGACTAGGGTACAGGGAAGAAGAAAATGAAGAAACCAAACAGCAAGTTGTCGAGACAATCCTTCAATTGAGAGATAGTTCTAAAACAAACTCCAAGGAATATGAATGGGATTACCTCTCTAAAGAGTCTTTTCATGATAAGGAAATTGATGTGGTACAAAATTATACACCAACACGTATGGAGGGACAGAGCTCGGGTTATAGACCACTTGAAATTGGATCATAGCATATCGATGACTCAAGTGAAGATGATCATACTTTGAGTGAGATAGATACTTCAGAAGAGAGTAACGTCATAGACCTCGATATTGGTCTCGGACACTCTGATGACATTGCCATCATGATGCTTACCCCTTCTAACCTTAGACAATCCAATGATTCCATGCCATTAGTACAACCCTAATTTATTGACTAGGAACAATCTGAGTTGTTTGATCTACCCACCTTTCTGAATGATGACGCCATCATTAACTTCCACTGTTCTGATAACCCTGAAACATGTTCCATCATCAAAACTCATAACAGAGCTTCAAATAAGGGGGGTTCCAAATCTTCCAGCTGCAAAATGAATATCAAAAGCATATCTAATGGTGAAAACCATTTAATGGCACTATTAGATCCAGAAAAAGTAAAAACAAAGAGTGTATCTCAAGGTGAAAACCTCTCCGAGGAACCGAGAGATGGAAGATTTGACACTCTTCCTAAGCACTATCAGGAGAGATCATTAGTGTTGATTGATCCTACACATTCTATCAATGTTAGCACAGCTGAAACAATGAAGACCCTACACCTTGCGACATCCATGACAGAGGAGAAAAAACCGAGTTTCACTAAATTCATTGAAGAGAGGCAAATCAACTTTGCTTGGTCTTATGCTGACATGCTAGGCATAGATCCAGAAATCATCATGCATCATTTATCACTACCACCTGGCATAAAATCAGTAAAGCAAAAGTTGAGAAAAATGCACCCTCATATCGCCCTCTTGGTAAAAGCCAAATTAAAGAAGCTACTAGATGTGGGATTTATTAGACCTATTGACTATGTCGAGTGGATATTAAATATTGTGCCAATTTCAAAACCAGGAAAAAGCATCAAGATATGTATAGACTTCAGGGATCTTAACAAAGCTTTCCCAAAAGATGATTTTCCTCTACCTAATATCGATATCATCGTATACTTGATTGTTGGGCACGAAATGTTATCACTTATGGATGGCTTTTTAGGTTACAATCAGATAAATATAACACCCGAATATCAAGAAAAAATAACCTTCACATGTCCTTGGGGCACTTTCTGCGAGAATGTAATGCCTTTTGGGTTGAAAAATATTGGAGCCACATATTAGAGAGCAATGACCACCATCTTCCATGACATGATGCACACTTTTATGGAAGACTATGTAGATGACTTATTGGTGAAATCATTCACTAGAGAGGGACATCTATAATTTTTTGACAAGATCCTCACTAGACTGGAGAAATTCAATGTGAGGTCGAACCCCAAGAAATGTGTATTCGGCGTAACATCAGCTAAGATTTTGGGGTATATTATATCGGCTAAAGGCATTGAGGTGGATCCTACAAAGTTCAAAGCCATCATAGAAATTCCTCCTCCCAAAAATATTAGCCAGCTCAGATCATTACAGGGAAGGTTCCAATCCATCAGGAGGTTCATCACGTAATTGGCTGAAAAAACTCACCCTTTCAACCACTTACTACACAAGAATGTCTCTTTCAAGTGGGATGAAAAGTGTGAAGCAGCCTTCAATAAACTCAAGCAATATCTGATGTCACCACCAATACTAGTACCACCAGCCAAAGGAAAGCCATTAATAATTTACATTGCAACAACTGAGATATCTTTGAGAGCTTTATTGGCACAGGAATATTTTGCAGGAAAGGAAAGGGAAATCTATTATATCAGTAGGACCTTGAATGGTTATGAGATCAATTACACCTTCATTGAAAAAATCTTGTCTTGCGGTAGTATTTGCTACCCAAAAACTAAGACATTACATGCTGACTCACACCATTAAACTCATAGCTAAAATTGATCCCTTAAAGTATCTACTCAGCAAAGCTTCCTTAATAGGAGGACTAGCCAAGTGGGTCATGATATTGAGCGAGTTTGACATCCAGTACGTGGACTAAAAATCCATCAAGAGTCAAGCTATAACAGATCAACGAGCTGAAGCACCATTGCAAGACAATCATCCAATGAATATTGAATTTCTAGATTCTGATGTCCTTACAATATCTACACAATGGATGTTGTACTTTGATGGCTCTTATACACAACATGGATCAGCCACAGGAATCTTGTTTATCTCGCCACAAGGACATACCATTCCCAAGTCCTACAGACTAATGTTTCCTTGAACCAACAACACAACTGAATACGAAGCATTGATCATTGGAATCAAAGTAGCAATCGAGTGGAAGATCGCAGAGTTACATGTCTATGGAGATTCACAACTAGTCATTAATCAAGTGAACGATGATTACCAAACAAAAGATGACAAGTTGATGCCATATAAAAGAATGGTTGATGACTTCAAAACTTACTTTGTGGAGATAAAATTTGAGCAGATTCCTAGAGGCGACAACAAAGTTGTTGATTCCATGGCTACCATTGCTTCTCTCTTAAAAATTCTAGAGAAATGCGTCTGTTATGAGTTCATGGTGGAAGAATTGTTTAACCCCGCCTACGACAACCTCGAAGCCCAAGTCATCTACCATCTAGCCAAGGCTGACACTTCTACCTATGGGAAAATCTACACCTATATGAAAGACAATACCCTCCCACTTGATTTATCCCAGAACCAAAAACAAAATTTCATCTAACAAGCAGCTCGACACACCCTAATAGCCGATGTGCTTTATTGACGAGGTCTTGATGGTACTCTCCTTTTGTGTCTAGAATGTGATGAAGTTGAAACCGCTTTATGTGAGGTCCATGATGGTATATGTGGCACACATTCAAGTGGCCTAACTTTAGCTAAGAAACTCCTACATTTGGGGTATTATTGGCCAAATATGGAGGAGTCATTTCAATATGTCAAGAAGTGTCAGAAGTGTCAAATCCATGGAAACTTCATACATGCACTAGCACAAGAGTTGCACCTTTTGCATCAACATGGCCTTTTTGTCAGTGGGGATTGGACCTCATAGGCAAGATTCATCCATCTTCATCCAACGGACACAAGTTTATCATCACAGCCAAGAAGTACTTTACAAAGTGGATTGAAGCAGTTCCCCTAACCACCATCACAAGAAAAAAAATCTCATCATTCATCCTGAATTATATCATTTGTTGGTATGGCATTCCTCAATCCATTGTTATGGATAATGGTAGACCCTTCAAGAATTAGGATGTCCAAGAACTCTATGAGAAGTTTCAAATACAACACCAGTTTTCTACACCCTACTATCCTCAAGGAAATGGCCAAGCAGAGGCCTCAAACAAGACTATCTTGAAAATCTTGAAGAAAATTGTCAACAAGGTTGGAGGTGATTGGCATATTCAACTGAACCCTGCTTTATGGGCTTATAGAACTAGTATCTGAACCCTGATAGGAGCCACACCCTATGCACTAGTCTATGGATCAAAGGCCATTCTACCTATTGAGGTTGAACTACCATCACTCCATGTGTCACTAAAGGGGATCATTTCAGATGAGGATTATAGAGTGTCTAGGTTACAAGAGTTAGAATTGTTGGATGAACGTCGCCAACATGTAGTTGATCACTTGAAAGCATACCAGTAGAGGATATCTAGAAGTTACAATCACAGAGTAAAGCCAAGAACTTTTTAAGTGGGTGACTTAGTCTTGAAAGAAAACCCCCTGTAACCAACAAGATCAAGAGAAGGGAAAATTTGAACCAAATTGGCTAGGTCCCTTTTTCATTGTATCAGTCTTTGGATCAGGAGCATATCAGTTTTCCACACCAGAAGGGGATTTGTTTGGTGAACCCCTCAATAGTTTGCATCTCAAGAAATTCTACACCTGAATCATCCAGTGCATCAGAAAAAGTCCTGAAAAAATATAAAAACATAATAAAATGTCCTAAAAAAATGGTTGCCTTAATGAAAACCTGGAAAACAGGCATCTTGGTAACAACAAAAAAATCAGAAAGAGAGAAAAATACAAAAAAAAGGTAAAAAGTCAAAAAAAAATTTTGCAAAAATCTAAAAAAGTGCAATAAAAACTAGTGAAAACCTGGCAATAGGCCCTATTTGTGATAGGTTAGCTTTTCCATATTTTTGAGCATGTTGACCATTCGCTTTCACCATTCACTTTCGCCATCAATTTTCCTATCATCGGAAAGCTTCATGTACATATCCTGGCATCGCGGTCGTGTGTCACCCTAGACTGGGGGAAAAATCCTGAACTCAGTGGGGGCAATAAACTTTGAGCTTGAACCAATAGAAAAAAAATAGTAGTACAACACAACCCAAAAACAATGATCATAGTGCAACTCAAAATTGAACATCAATCACCATCAGAAACACATCAACCATCCCAAAATCAAACAATCCAAATCAAAACAAAATTTAAATGGATGATGTTCTTTCTTAACCATGGCTTTATCACTGTGGCCTGAATGTTCAACTGTTGAACTTTGATTGTTGTTATAATATCTCTAGAGCACCTTCATGATGTTTTGAACTAGAGGAGCCAAGAAGGAATATGATTTTTCTTTGTTTGTTGTCTGTGAGTTGATTATTATTACTGTGCAAATTCTTGCGAGACGTGCTCTACAAAGTATCACTAATAACATTCTGAATTTACATAGGAAAATAGTTAACTCTTGTTTGTTTACGCAAGCAATACTCAGGTCATCTCAATTTAATTATACTTAGATGCTTGTGTTAACTTACAATATCAAATATCATGAAAGTAGTACTCAGGTCATCATGGTTGAAATACACCATCGATGCTTGTACTCACTTTCAACATTTTAAAGGCTCAATGATGATAAAAAGCATGACAAATTAGCTATTAAGAATGACAACATCTACCTATTAGATTTGCATGCTTAAGTTAGATTGCATTCATGTTAGTTTGCATCTGTATCTATGGGATTTCCAAAGCTGCAACAATTTCACAAAGATGTTATCTCTGACACTAATGGATTGAGTACACTTGACATTTCCAAAAACATGTCATTTTCATATGATTGCACATTAGTTGCATCATCATTTGCGTAAATTAGAAAAAATTATCACATCATTCATCCATCCATACATCACATCATAATATTTGCATCAGAAAACACAAAAATAAGTGCATTCCATCTCACTTGCATGATCCAGATAATTTAATCAATTATTAATGGATTAAGAAATCGGTCCATTAAGATGATTGAAAGAAATATCCAACGGAGTAAGATTTCCAAGCAAAAAAACATCTCTATTTTAATAGGGGCATAATTGAACTTGATGTGTCTATAATTGAACTTGATGCATCATGGAAATCATTTAATCATTTTATAAAATGGTTATTGGATTCACATAAGATGACTGAAAGACATGTCTAGCAGAGTAATATTTCCAAGAAAAAGTTGTTGAAAAACATGATTGATCAACAAGGATATAATGCCATTTTTATGAACATCTAAAACTAGTAGTGAATATGAATTTGTTATTACTCAAATCCAATATTGACAAAGGAATAATTGAATCACTGCATACAAATCATACATCATTTGCATAGTAAAATCCATCTCACATAGCATAAAACATCATCCATTAAGCATATAGAATCATTAATCATGCATTATCATATCATCATTTCATACGTCCCATAATCATCATTATATAAGCATCATCATTACATACATCATCATAATCATCATGATCATATAAACATCATAAACACATAGAACTTTGCACGATCATGTGATCATTTTGTACATCATTCATTCATTGCATCATTTATTTGCATTAGAAAAGTACAAAAACATAAAATGCATCACATTTAACTGGTATAATAAAATCCATCACATACGCATCATTCATAAAGCATCATAGAATCATAGCGCATCAGCTGCATCATCATTTGCATCCATAACATATCATATCATCATCACATAGAACATCACATAGCATATATAAAATAGAAAACAAATGCATCCATCATAATCATCATGATCCATCATCATCAAATACAAATTAAATGCATCCATCATAATCATCATCATCATCATATAAACATCATATAGACACATAGATCATAATCATCGCTGCATGTCATATAATCAAAATCATAATGTCAAAGTGTACAACGATATCCAAGGGTATAAAGAGAAACACCAATATCAAAAATGGAAATGTATCATAATGTCTTAAATCAAGAGGTACATCATCAGTGTCTCAAATGCATCAGTGTATACATGTCCAAAGTACATTAGAAAATCAGAAATTGGAGCTATGTCGTACTCCCCCCAGACGTTGTTGGCATCACAGGACCAGTACCTCCTCCACCTGATGGACCTGCACCAAGATCTCTCTGATCTCCAAGAAGCGGCTACATAACAACCATGCTAGTGGTCCAAGACTGGGACCTCCCTGACCAGGACTATGCAAAACTCCCCTGCCGCTTGGGAGGAATTGCATCATGATACTTAACCCTGTAAAACTCTGCCTCCTGTGTGGAACAGTGTATCTCCCTAAAATAGTCTGAGGAACTAGCAGTTGTGCAGCCTATTGTAATCTCTCAAAGACACCCTTAGCCTACTCCACCCGTTGTCTTTGGAAGTATCTCTTGGAATTCAATGTGGTAATCTTCCCCTACTTCTGTACCTATCCCTAACCCTGGGCCTATACCTGTGCGAGCTAGGCATGTACCTGCTGTTCCTATTGTCTCACAACATCCCTCTCAGTTGTCAGTGTTTGGATATGTCCTTGTGCCTACACTAGTAGAGCATGTACCTGCTCTAACTGACCCTACAATGTCTGAACTTGCACCTATAAAGTAGCTATCTGTGTCTGTTGTTGCTGCAATTGTAGTCTAATCTCCATGCGCTGCTGAGATGGGGCAACTAATGATCACCTCTTGCGAGGCACTCTCAACTCTCCAACATCAAGACTTCACCCTCCTCCACCCTCATCTCCTCCCCCATCACCCTCATCATCATCTCTACCTCCTCCATCTCCATCACCATCCTCATCATCATTGCTATCTGACTCCTCTAAATCCTCTTCCTCTTCCTCCCCCTTATGTCACCTCCGCCTATGACCTACTTCCCCCTCCTCTAGCAAGGGTGTTGGTTCATCTGGGATAGTAATCCATGGGAATGGATGTAGGAACATGTACTACACATACTCGTCTGATATCGGAGCATCAGTGATCTCAGGATGCACCTCCCAAATCATGGCCTATAACCCCTAGAAATGTTGCATTGTTGCATCATACGACAAAATAGGTCTCCACTTTGTCAAATCCACCCGTCATCGTGCCACACCCTATGGCATCCCCTACACTCTACCATACTACCTCAGTACTCTAAGCAACATGAATCTCTCAATAATGAATCGTGTACGGCCAATCAGGTATAGGGACTGACACAAAAATGACATCTTAGTGTCATCCTCAGGCCACTGCTCACAATCCAAATAGGGCTGCCATACCACAGACTCGAGATCATCCAGTGTCCTCCTCCAATACTCCAATTTTTCCAGCCTAGGCTAAGCAAGTTTTCTGGCATAAATATGTACATAGGGCCTCATGGCAGGTCATTGTCTGTCTCCAACTGGCCAACTAACTGCTATATGCTCCCAGGACCAGACCTAAAGTAATGTGACTCCAGTCGATAAAATGGCCCCACGAAGATATACCACCTGGTGTAAGTCATGATACAAATGTGCAAGCATACAACAATCCCATGCATATCTCGTACCCTAAGCAATCATGCTCTCCAAAATTCTCCCCCATCCAACTGATAGACCCTTTGACCTGCGATCAGGACAAAGGAACCCTCCAATAAATCCAGCAAGAATAGAAGGAAAAGTGGCATAAGCATCAATCATATCCCTCCAAGGAATCTCATAGCCGCATATATGCTCATCCTCAAACACTCTACATAGTGCATCAGTCCCTCCCTACTCTTGTGAATCATATAGTACAAGCTCTCCAACCATGGGTATCCGCAGAATATTATATACGTCCTTTGGAGTAACTGTGATCTCACTAGTGGCCAAATGAAAGGTGTTATGCTCACTGTGCCACCTCTCTGCTAAGGTTGTCAATAGATCCCTATTGATCCTAATCTGGGGCATATCAATTAGGGATGACAAACCGCATCGTGCGATCATGGCTACATCAGTCGGCGTCAGGTGTGGAATCAAATCCCACATCCTAGGAAAATGATCTCTAATCTGCAAACTCATCAATGGCTCCTATCATCACAAAATCGCAAATCAATCAATCAATCAACAAATCAATCAATCAAAACCAATCAGCCTATCAATCTAATCAGCTCTGGTAAGACTTTGATCAAATATCATGAGCATCAATCTATCATTCAACCTTGCCTATCATGAGGTTCATCAATCAATTTAACCTCACCTATCATGAGGTTCATCAATCAATTCAACCTCACCTGTTATGAGGTTCATCAATCAATGCACCTCGCCTATCATGAGTTCAATCAATCAATCAACCTATCATTGATCCTTGCCTATGATGAGGTCAATCAATCGATCAACCTATAATTGATCCTTGCTTATCATGAGGTCAATTATCATAATCCTATCGTTAAATCTCACCTATCATGAGATCAATGGACATCTAACCTATCAACATAATCAATTATCATCAAATCAAAGGCTGACACGATCAAACCTCATCGAAATCAAGGGGTCTAATCAACAAAATCATCAATCTGGTCTAAAATCTCACCTATGCGCTAAAATAGACAACTAATGTGCTGAAAAACTCTATGCGCTAGAAAAATTCATGAATGTGCTAAAACCGAGTTTCAATGTGTCAAAGTATCCAATGCACCATTTCATTTGGTCTATGCATCGGAGCAGGGTCCTGATGCGCCGAAACACCCTATGTGCTACATCATTTAATCTATGTGCTAAATCAATTCACCTACAAGCTAAATTAACCTATGCGTTATTTCGGTGCTTTGATGTGCTAATTCAGAAAACCTAAGCGCTAATCTACCAACATGCTAAATTAGTCATTTAATGAGCTAAAATTTTAATCCTATGTGCTAAGGTAGTCTATGTGCTAGAACAATCATTCTATGCGTTACTTTAGGTGTTCAATGCGCTAAACTAATAAATCCGAATTCAAATGAGAAAAAAAGCGGGAAAAAGAAAATGCACAAATTACGAGGCAATTTTTAGGGGTACATACCAAAGGTTCGTACGCTATTGAGCAGTTGTGTTGTCACATGTGCTCGAATTAGTGTGTGTGGTAAGGGATCACTATTCTGCTCCAAAGTGCTAGATTGCTCAATCACTCTCAAGTTTTCAAAATTGCAAATGCACAAATGAACTTCTAAATCCAACTTTTTAACCTTTTAAGGTTAATTAAGTGGCATTTTTATGGGGTTGTTTTATTTTATTTTCAAAGGGGCTTTAATTCATCAAATCATCACCAGGTGACTTTAACATCATTTTTCAAGAGATAAATCGTTTCTGAAGCATAAAATTTTGAGATCATCAAATCATCTAAAAATCATCAAAATTTTCAAAAATTCCAAAAAATCCTAAAAATTTACCGATTTATCTCCCGAGGGGGAAGCTAAACTAATTAATGCAAGTATTTAAGCAAATGCTAAAAGTGAGTGTGAGTGTGGGTGATTTCAATAGCATGAGTTTTTTCTGAAAAAGATGGATTAATTTGTCTCCAAGTAGTGACCTATTTATAGGAAAGCAAATGAGAAATGGAGGGTTGAGATCAAAAAGGTTAATCAACGGTCAAGGATGGAAGAAGTTGGAGGCATGGATCATGGATTCTCATCAATAGATGAGAATCAATGTTGAGATTTAATCAAGGGCTCACCTTTGTCCAAACAAACACACTTTCAACTTGCACAAGAGGTCACAAGTTAACTTGCTCAAGAAGTCAAGTAAGTTTGTTAGAAAAGGAATATTCCCCTTTTTCAAATGAGTGAGGAAAAGAGAATATTCTTGTAGTGCCCCTCTGTTTCGGTCGTCTTTGAATCTCGAGTAAGTTGTTTATTGGTGTACTTAATAGTTTATATGGCTTTGTTTAAATTAATTAATTAAATTGAAAATTGATTTGCTAAGGTAATTCAATAAATTTTTAAAAAAATAGAATAATAATTACCTAAATTAATTTTATGAAATATAAATGTTATGGTCTGTGATAACTAATTAAATTAAAAGTAAATATTTTATTATTAAAAAATTAAATTAAATTGCTTTCCACTTATTAATAAAGTTTATTTTTAAATTCAAAATATTTGAATAAAAAAAAAAAAGGTATTGAAGGAAATATCAAAATGGATATTTTATTAAATATTATATTTGAAACAGTAAAATTTTAAAAAATATATAAATATAATTAAAAGAATTTTCGTGTCGGTTATGATTTAATAAATTTAAAAAGTTTAATCAAATGTAAAAGGGTAATATAATTATAAATGGTGAAAAGTATTACCCGTAGTTGCTAATTAAATTGATTGGGGAAAGTTAGATTTCTTGTTTAAATAAAAACCTTAAGATTCATCAACAGGTGTAAAAATGGGTGAAAAGAGTATTACGGGTGGGGAAATGAAATTTGTGAAATTGCCATTGTCCATTTAGAAAAATGATAGAACTCTTCTTTAATTTATTTTTTAGGGGAATTCGGTGAAAGGATTAGAGGGGAATTGTCTACAAAATTTTATTTTCACTCGGAGTAGACTCTGGTAAAAAGTGGAAAAAGAAGCTGAGAATTTTTACAGTGAAGAGAATTTAAGAAGAAACTCAGCTTTCCATCTCTGTTTCCAAGCGTAGCGAGTTATACATCTATGAAACTATGACATTCTTCTTAATTTTAGATGTCCTCTATATTTTGGAACATTTGGCATTCAAGACCTGTTGTTTCTATGGCTTCTCATCTTGTCTTCCTTTGTTTTATACATCTATGAAACTATGACATTCTTCTTAATTTTAGATGTCCTCTATATTCTGGAACATTTGGCATTCAAGACCTGTTGTTTCTATGGCTTTTTCTCTTCCTTTGTTTTATTTTGGGCATTTCTTGCCACTCTTGCTTTAAGCTCCTTTATATGTTATATTTTACATATACATGTGGGTGTATTTACTTCGGTATTTCAGTATGTTTATAGTTTATCAAAAAATAATTTGTTTGTATTATAATGTAAATTAAATAATTGAAGGTTGTTCTTAATTAAAATTATTTATTTATTTTTGTGTAAGCAGATGTATATGTTAGTTTAGAGAAATTAGTTTTTACAAAATATATAGTTGGGTATTTGTTGTGTTTCTTAATTAAATTTATTTATTTATTTTGAGTAAACAAATATACTTATGTTAGGAATCATAAATTAAGAGAGATCTATTGGCTTAAATACTATAAAATTTCATTGTTTTTTATTTATTTAAATGATTTCAATATGGATGTGTAAATAAAGTAAATTTAGTGTTTCTTGATTATTTAATAAAATTGGTCATATAATTATTATTAAAGGGGTATTTAGGTCCGCTTAGGGAAAGTCCAATGTTGAAGAAGTTTATATGAAAATATTTTATGTGTTTCTCTTATTGAATCAAGGGGCTTGTGTAGTTAAATGTTAGAAAAAAATATTTTGGTCTCTTTAAAAAAATGATTATATTTGATAAATTAGAATTAACTATAAATGTATAAATGAAGGGTTTAATTAAGAAGTTAGTTGGATTATCCTTTTTAAAAGTGGTTTTGTTTATAATCATGTATCAAATTATTTGTTATTATATGTTGATTTCATGAATATGTTGGTTACTTGAGTGCTTGTTATAAATTAGTCGAGTAAGTTAGTGATTATGTGAGTGTTCTTTGATATCTAGTACCTTGAATATGTTAGTGGGAGTTAAGTATGTTCTAATGGCTCCAAATTGATGGTTTTTCCTCTTGAGTTGATTTTGTCTTCAGGGGATTTTATATGTTGAAGTTTTGTGTTGGAACCATGTTGCTTCATTTTACCCTCGTTTATGGGTTTTTGGTTAGTCATTCTTCTTGGGCTTCCAGGGGAGGGGAAAGAATATGTTGCTTCATAATTGGTTTCCGTTTTGGTGTTTTTTTTTGAACGGTTGATATTATGCTCGTTTTGATTTTGGTGGGTTAATCCTTGCACTTGGAAGTTGCTTATTTATGGAATTCTAGCGTGAGATGGTGCATGCCTCACTTGATTTATTTACTATTTGACCTGGATATTTTTGTGCAAGTTGGCGTGCCCCATTTGTGCCTATGATTATTTTGTTGTTAGTAGGGGGAGTGGTTTTCAGTGGGGGTCAGCGCACAAAGTGGTGTATGGGTAACTTATTGAGAGTTTCCTTAACCAGAGATAACCTAATAATTAATTAGGGGTTTTGGGTAGTATCTCACTTTAATCCAGATAAGTTAGCCTCACTCATGGCTCAAGTGCTCGCTTAGGCTTGAGATGAGTGGGAAGGCCTGGAATGGAAAAGATCAACTACCTTGTCCTCTTGAAAGGTATGTTGATCCTGCATGAATGAGAATGGGGGTCGAGGATCGGTTGAGGTTGCCAAGGTCTAACCAGGTAGGGGGGTTGGTAACCTATGAAGATCTGCATTGGGTAACCCATGTCGATCTTATGTGATGACACTCCACCCTCTAGCAACCTTGTGTGTTTGTTGTTTCCCCTCATTGTTCTTGTACCTCTGGAAGCGGATGTTGTCTTGTATTTATTGTTGCTCTTGTTTGTTGTGTCTTGATTCCATTGTTCACTTGATTGGTTTGGTTGAGGGTCCTTCTTGTCAACTTCTAGCATGGGGGATGGGTCTTCGGGCCCACATGGTTGGGTGGAATGTGCTATGCACCCCATTAGGTCCCTAGCCGAGGATCGAGATGTGGAGATTTGTGCCACATGCGGTGACTTTAGAGATGTGTCGTAGATGGATCCATTCTTAATACTTGTATTCATATTTTCAGTTGTATTACTCTATCATATTGTATTGTTCCCATTCATGTTGGGGAACACTTTTGTATTATTGTAATTCTTAAACGATGTAATGAAATGAAACGGATGTAATGTATTATGTACCCTATAAACCTTATGTGGTTAATGATTCATGGTAGCTATTACTTGATGTGTTGTATCTGTGGAAATATGCTCCATTGAGTTCTCAAGATAATAGTATGTTATGGTTATCAGAATTAAGTTAATCTTGTTATGTTGAATTATCATCTATGGATGTTTCTTATTAATGGTGCATAATGTAATCTTGGTTCATTCGTTATCGTAATGGTATGATTTTAGGTTTTGTAATGTCGTCACCTGTACCCCAAGGGACATAGTTGATAGTGTAATTGTTTAATTGCTTTACATGTAATGTTTGTTCATGTGCATCTCGCGTAATATTATCCTTTTAAAAAAAAAAAAAATTATGCGGAAATTTGTTCAGTTAGGTTGTCCTTTGGGGTTAGCACGACGGGGCATTACAATTCTCATGGGTGAGGAAAATAGATATTTAACAAATTAAAACAAAGTTTAATTGTGCAAAAGGGGAAGGAATATTCCATGGGAATATTCATTTTGGAGGAATGTGCAAAGGAGGAATATTCCTTTGCAAGTGGGGGGAATTAAATTAATTAGTAATTGATAATTAAACAAAGGTTTAATTATACAATTAGGGGAATTAGATGATATTCATTAATTAAAGGGGTTTAATGAAAGGGGGAAAGTGAAATGACATTTAGTTAAATAACTTAGGGCTAATTAATTAAATAAGAGGACTTAGGGATTTAAATTAAATAACTTGATTTATTTAATTTAATGAGATGAAATGTTAGCATGAAAGAGGGTGAATTAAACCAATTAAATTAATTAGGTTAATAGATGCAAATGGCATAATTAATTAATTAGCTAGGCTAATTTAATCAATTAAGCGAAAAGAGAATGGATTTTAGGAGGAAATGATGTTAGTATACCTGATTTGAGTGCATGATATCATTCAGAACATTTTTCAATGTCTACATTTTTTCCCTCTTTCAAGTGAGGTACCTGCTACGTTGGTTCAAAGACTAACGTCGTTTGGATAAGAAATTGCTGCCCAAATCAAAAAATAAAAAAAATCTGATTTATTGAACTCCCCATTGTTGTCCCAGTAGAAGGAATAAGCTGGTTCCCTGCCCCCTCAAGAAATCGGACAGAAATTTTGAATTTTGGGTTGATTTCTCGACAAAAAGGTTAAAATGTTGCCCAAGGGGTCCAAAAAGGCTCCAGGATGTAAAAAACATGCCAAAAATGCAAAAAACCCTAATTTGCAAGCATAAATAGGTGAGGAAGGGTCACTTTCAATTCATTTATGCATTCACACATTAGAGAATTCTTGCATTTTGAGCTCTAACCCTCTAATGAAATGGTGTAAGGAGTGCTCTCATGACACATTTCCGACCGGGTTCGCAAGTACCAGAGGCCTCTAGGCACAAGACCACTGGAATGTGATTCAAAACTTGATTTAAATTTTAACTTTTAAGTGCATTTATTGCATTTTGAAATTTGAATTTTGGTGGCATCGCTATATAGTGACGCTGTTTTTAGAATCAGTGATGCTATTTTGATTTATAGCAACACATATGTAAATAGCGACGTCATTTGTGATTTGATTTTAGGGTTTCAGATTTCAAATCGCGATGCAAGTGTAAATAGTAACACACCTTGCGATTTGGAATTTAGGATTAGGGATTTCCAAGCTCAAAAAGCAACACATGTGTGATTAGCGACACATCACGACTTGTAATTTGAATGCTTCCAGCGTCACTATTTGGAATTTGAGTTATAGCGATGCTATCGTGAATAGCAACGCAATTGTCATTTTGGGGGATAAAAACTCCAAACTTAGCCAATTTTTGTGAATTTTGATGTCGTGTGCTTCGTGGGTGTAGGAGGTTATCCAACCTTTGATGTCCCATGAGCATCGGCTGACAGTTTTATCCAGACTTGGTGATTTGTCTGAGTTGCAACAGGAGCACCTGGGAGAGATTGGTTTGCGGTACGTTGCATACTTTCCCATCATCCGAACCCATTTGGCAATGATGATAGTGTTATGTGAGCGATGGCATAGTGATACCTCGTCATTCCACCTACCTACTGGTGAGGCGACAGTGACGTTGGAGGATGTATGGCAGATTTTACGATTGTCGATGCATGGTGAGCACATTATTTACGACACTGATGTCGGTTATGATGCTTATCATGAGGTGCTTGACTAGGAGTCCATTGTCCTGGTCAACTCCCAAATAGACCTTGAGATGTACAGAGGTCGAGTGTTGACTTTCAGATTGATCATTGCGATAGTGATCTCAGGTTTGGTTGCTCCAGATCGACGAAGCAGAGGATTCAGTCCAAGATGGGGGCTGGCTTGGCACAGGATGCTCTTCAAGAGGACCTGGTTTGCATGGGAGCCAGTAATGTTGGCCTTCCTTTACCATGACATGCATGACTTTGTTTATTGTGATGGGAGAGTGATCAATACAGGGGTCACCCTTCTCCATATTTAGGCTTGGGAGCACATTGTTGTGCTCTAACCCATTGTTCGTATGGAAAATGTAGAGCCAAATGATCTAGTTGTGTGGAGATACATGGGTGCCATCACATTGCAGCACACAAGGCACACTCTTGTATTTGACTCCAATTTCTAATGAATGTTTGTTGAAATTTTGACAAACTATTCTTGAAACACCAACGAACCACTGAAATAATTTTCATCGCAACATTTTTGTTGCTTTCTTGACAAACCTTAAACCATCGAAATCATGACCTAACTTCATCGGTTGTCACCATGAAAAAGGGATCAAGTGTTCGTCAGAATATCGACGAAAATTGTTCAATCTAGCGATGAACAATAACAAGAACACAAGTGGGACGCCTCTGCCAAAACATCATAACAACACCAGAAATGCATCAAAATGGTGATGAAAGGGGCAAGTCATAACGACAAAAATTTCGTCGGAGGTATAGCAATTTTGTCGGACGCTTTTGGTGTTTCGTCGGTTGAGTTCGTCAAAATTTTGACGAAATAGTACAATTTTTTTTAAAAAAAAGTATTCGTTCCAATTTAGGCATTCTTTCATTTGCAAACATGCTAGTCTAGAAAATGCAATTGGTGGGTGTAAATAAAAATTCCACAACCTTTTCCAACATCCTCCCTGCCTGTGCCAAAAGGGGAGCTTTGTAATAGGGTATGGACATCCATCAAAACATAAAGGATAGAGGAATTTCATCAGATGTAGTTGCAACTGTCATGTTAGACATGTATGCAAAATGTCGAAGCATAGACAAGGCATGTGAACTATTTGACAAAATTCCTCAAAGAAATGTGGTCTCATTGACTGCAATGATTGCAGGATATGCACAAAATAGATTTGTTCAAAAGGCTTTAGAAATTTTAAAGCAATTGTAATTGGCTAGTGTAAAGCCAAATTCGACAACCTTTGTCAGCATCCTCCCTTCCTATGCCAAAAGGGGAGCTTTGGAACAGGTTATGGACATCCATCATAACATAATGGAAGGGGGAGTTTTGTCAAATATTATAGTTGGAAATGCTCTAGTAGACATGTATTCAAAATGTGGAAGTATAGATAAGGCACGTGAACTATTTGATGGAATGGCTCAAAGAGATGTCATCTCTTGGAATGCAATGATTGTAGGATATGCACAAAAATGACTATTTAAATAGAAATTGTTGTGATAGATGCAAACTATTTCCATCATTTTAAATAGGGACAATGTTCTTGAGGAGATGATTGGTGATGCTAAATGAAGCAATCTGAAAATTAGGCTTGCAATATGTTGTAGTGGCAACTGCCCTAGTAGACATACCTCCAAAGAGTCTATAATGCACCTTCAAAAGTTGCAGTCATGCCTATCTTATCATGTTCCCCACATGAACATATGTTCAATTAGATAATAGAATACAAAATAAAATAAAGAGTTTAACTAATGAATTGTAGAAAATATATTTTTGTAGTTTATATTCATATCGCTGATTACATTCATTGCATTGCACACCTTTCAAACTCAAAGTATTACTTCACATTGCATAACTAATAACTAGATGTTGATAGATGACGAAATTTCAATTACAATATAGTTTATTACGGTCAACCTAAGCAGTTATGCAATTACTTCACATTGTGTAACTAATAACTAGGAGCAACTGCCAATTGCATTAGCTTGTCATGGCATTCCATGAGACCACATTTATTTGAGGAAATTTTTCAAATATTTCACTGCCTTGTCTATGCTACGACATTTTTCATACATGTCTTCCAAAGTATTCTATCAAACAGTTCATTGCCTTGCTGCTATTATCTACTATTGTCCTTCGTCTCATGGAATCTTTATCACTATCAATATGTCTAGACAGTCATGATGATATGACTATCTTTAAATCTTACTCGTCATTGAGGACAGTCGTGACTTGTCCTTCCTATGACTGCCTTCAATGGACCAAGGTGATCCTAAACTCTGCATTCATGGTCATTGTACTAAACATTATCATGATTGTCCTTACATTATTATTTCGTCGTCATTTTATCATGAGTATTAAACTTATTGTTATGATTATCCCTAGTTTTAAGAAATAGTTGTCTCTTTCATTTGACACTGCACTTGTCACTTTTCACTACCTTCAATTATCTTTGCACAGTCCACTTGACATGTATTTTAAATGACTATCTCTTGAGATGAAGTCACTGCCCCTTGACATTGTTAATGATAATTTGGCATTCATGACTATCCAATGATTTCTAATGGACTATGCTCTATCTTTTAATATTGATTCCTTATCTTGATTGTCACCAACTTGTGCTTAAGATCTCTACCCACCTGTGTCCCTTGTCCTTTCCATAGTAGCAGATGCTTGATCACTTCCCTTTCATATATTCCTGCATAGTTCACTATCCTTGGTCTGTCAATCACTTAATGTATTATTTCCATGTCACAAAACAAGAATATTCTATCATGAAAAAGTTTGTGGTATGAAGGCCTGTAGCATACTCTAGGAACTACTTATTTCCTATCAAATTGCCCAATAATAACCCTTGTTATTTTTGTGATGGACATAAGATAATGCATTATTTTTCAATTGTGACAAAACCTTTATGGAGTTACCCTCTCAAATGACACATGAATGTATAAATTTGAGAGGACCAAAGAAATAACTATGGAAGTATAAGGAAAAACTCTCGAATCCTACAACATTGACATTAGAAAGGTGGGTACAGAGCTCAATGATTTCATGATCTCATAATCACATAGAAAAACCATTATTTCTATAGGAAAACTCAAGATGACTCGGAATAAAGAAGATTTTGTGGGATGATTGCATAAATTTTCTATATTGGTGACTATCTTCTATATTGGTGACACCCAATAAGTTTATATTGGAGAAATTGGCTTGAAACATGGAGGAAGCAGGGTATTTCTACTTTCAAGAATTTTACTTAATGTTGTGGAATAGAAGAAAAAAGAAATCATTTATCTACCACCATAGTGAAAAGTTAGCAATTGCACTTGGTTTGTTAAACATGGCCCTTGGTGTTTTGGTGAAGGATAAGGTATAAAAGGAAGTGTATGTTATTTTTAATGATTTAGGTATGGTGAATCTAATATGCATGAATGATGACTTGACTGCAAAAAGGACAGTAAGTTGGAATGGATAGAGTTGTGAAGTAGATGATGAACCTATTGTCTTGAAGGTCTGGTAATTGGTTATAGTGAGAAGGTATATATGGTTGTTAATGTGCCTTGGTGATTTGGTATAGGTGTTTGATTGTTTTGCCTTGAAGGGATACAATTGCAATGTAGAATGATATGATGTAAAGTAAAGGATGTGAATGGTTCTCTAATAAGGTTTTGATGTTGTAAAGTAGAGGATGTGAATGTTTCTCTAATCAATTTTTTGATGCAATGACATACAAAAGGAACAGCGTTGAGAGAACAAATGCAAGAAAACAGATCATAGAGCAAGATTCATAGAGCATGAATTTTTTTGTGGAAAGACTTGTGCCATGAAATTTTTGTGGACAGACTTGGAGGCATGAAGCATATGAGGACGTGGGTCTTAGGTTTTACATGCTAATTTTCAAGACATGGAAAGTGATCATAGATATGAATTTGTAAACAATCCAAAAGACTATCATGTGCCCTTAGCAAAGGTTATGACTGTGATGTATTTTCAATGGTTTTATGAATTATGAGTCTTATGAAATATGTTTACCCTTAGTAATGTATTAATGACTATTATCCTTTTTGTCAAGACAAAGATTAATGACTGATATTGAAGCATTATGATAGTGTGCTAGTTATGGTTGTGGCTTAACAAGGGTAGATTTTGGTAAGGAAGACAATAAGTTGAATGAATGTAAGTAGAGAAATTTTTGCATACCTACAGATGGTACAAAATTTCATGGTTAAGTGGAAGCCTCCCATCAACAAAAAGATCCAAATATCTGTGTATCTATCTCAATCGAGCCTCTAAACCCTTCAGAGCTGTCAATTTTCCACTAACCTGTTATGCACAAAAGTCAAATTTTCGTTATGTCACCACTAAAAAAAAGAAGCGAGCTTTGAAACCAAATCCACATACAACACAATGTGGTATTCATACAAAGCCATACAAACAAACTAAACTCATAACATTGGAATGGAAACAACTTCAAATTATGATGCAGAGCATGGATTCACTTTACTCAACTGGAGGCACATTTCACAATAATGGGTTCTTCATCTAAAACATGTCACAGGTTCAAATAGTAAAGGAGTTGATGAGAGATAGAGGAATTAAAAAATATACTTGGATGTAGTTGGATTGACCTTCTCTTTGTTTTGAGAATAGTTTAATATTCTCTACTTGGGGCCAATCAACGTGGAGTGGAAGCTCATTTGGCCCCTCCCCTCACATCACTCTCAATTCCCCATACCCAATCATATAACATTAATCATTCATTCATCCATTAATAACATATAGCATTCATTCATTCATCCATTAATAACATATAACATTCATTCATTAACATATTCACATTCATTCATTCATCCATTAATAACATATAACATTCATTCATTCAGTTTTTACATATTATCAAAAATATGGTTGTCATAATATGATTACAATCACTTTTTTTCTTTTTTTCTTTTTGAAGCTAAAAAATGTTGAAGTGGAGTATCATTTTCTAAATCATCTTCCCCCCCTTCAGTTGTTTTTTCCTCTACTCATGATCTTAATGTACGCCTAGTCCTGTATTGATCATGACGTGGAGGCCACTACAAGGGGGGGTATGCTGCAATAACAAGTATTCTATTATTGTTACAAGTATTCTATTAATTAAAAGAACATTAGAGTGATGCTCTTTACCTGATGGGGCCACATCGTGTTCCTGGTCTTGTCTTATAGCCTCATGCTCAACATGTTGAACACCCTCTAAATCCTAATATGGAATTGAAACATGAAAGGTTACATTAATTAATACACCAATTACAATTAAATATGTTTAAAAGAACATTAGAGTAGTCCTCTTTACCTAATGGGGCCATATCATGTTCCTGATCTTCTCTAGCCTAATCATGCTCAACATGTTGATCATGCTCTACATGCTCTAAAGTTGAAACATGAAAGGTTACATTAATTAATACACCAATTGCAATTAAAGATGTTTAATTGTATTAATCCATACTGTGTTGTGTATAGCAAATGAATACATCCAGTATCGGGATGCACACCATGACCTTCATCTGCAGGTTGTGCTCCACCCTCACCAGGTTTCATTCCAATGTCATGTGTAGTATTATCATTGCTTGTCTGTTTAAAAAAAAAGGCACATAATTACTTTATGGTGGAAATTAATATTGAATAGATTGCCCAAGTATTCAATTTTAAATAAACTTTATTGAGTTTATTTACCTCCATGTCGGATGCAGTGGAAGATTGTGTTTTCCCAGTCAAGACTCTTAGGCATTTAGCCACGGCTTCATAGCCATGCTGGAAGGCAATATTCATGTCCTCTTCTGTGGGCACTCTATTGAATTCAGAGCCCTACATTTTTGCATAAGATCATGAATTTTGCTTGTATGGTGTGATAAAACCAAAATTGTTTGCAATTTATTAGTTGGATGCAATATTTCATTTATTGATACTTACAATTCGTGCGACTAATTTCATATAACCACCAAAGCCAAGTTTGTGATGCTCGTGTTTTTCTATTCTCGTCTTTGTTGCCTTCAATGTGTCGGGCAGCCTATGAAATGTTTGAAATACGTTACATTATGTAGAAAGAAAGAGTAATTAGTATATAATTACATTGTGGATATTATCACATACCTTCCTTGGCTTGGTGGTGTCTTTCCTTTTTTCTTTTCAACCTTCTCCTTTCCATCCGGCACCAAGTCCTTCCACTCCCTCTCCAGAATCATGGGGGGATGCTCATACTTTTTGTTCTTCTTTAAATGTGACCTATATTGGTCCCTCACATACTTTAGATAGGTACCATCTTTCTTAAGGACCTTGGTTCGGTTGAATGTTTTATCACCAAATAGCATAACTAAATGGTTAATTAGCTCATCTTTTAAATCTTTATTTTGGGCATTCCACCGTGTACGTATGGTGGGCCCGAAGAGCTCCAATGTCATATCACCTAGATGTTTATAAAAAACATCATTTCCTGCAAAATGATCATGGGATCATTAGTCTAAAAAGAGTGATCAATAAGTAAATTTCAATTAGATTATATATAATAATAATTAAAACATTTTAAATTACCTGGGACCTTCTCTATCTTTATGGGAACAATATCCTCGGTCACCACAAATGTGACCGGAAATGTTCTTGTACTATTAATATGGGAAGATCTAGGAAATGTTGCTAAAACATCACCAGTACTAGTGGCCTCTGCATCACCAATACTACCTGATTCCTGCATGTTATGTGTTGCCGACATTTCAATTGACAATATAGGCACGAATGATGGGGTCGGATGATGTGATGTATGTGCAGGAAGATCAGGATGGACACTTGTACCAACCCCTACTCCACGGGAAGCACCTGCAGTACCCTGATCATGGCCAGCAGCATCATGAGGTTGCAAAAAATCTTGTAAAAACAACACATATTTTAGTTCATGACATAAAAGAGTACAAAATATAAAACCATGAATGAACTTATATTATAATTAAAGATCTCATGACAGCTTACCTACAAGTTTTGTACTCTCTCAGTCAATATTTTAACCCTCTCTCTTATCTCATCTGTTTGAGACACTATGAATAACAATTGAAGGATTTCTTCATTACATTTTTTTTGTGTCTTCCTTATCATATCGAGAGGGTTTGTTGAATATGTGATGTCATCATCCAATAATAGTGACTGCACCTTGACCCTATGGACGCTCTCCTCTACTGTTGGTTCCTTTCCTGGATCGGTCGATTGCAACAAGAATATTAAAAACATTATCGAAATTAACCCAATAAACTTATGAAAAAAACATAATAATAAAACATTTTGCTCGTATCTAATTTGTCCAATTACAATGAGGTAAAATTTTCGGGTAGAAGCACCTGAAGATGCATCGCGATCTGTGGTCTGGGTCGGAGCCTTCCTCGTACAATCAATGTCCCGCTATGACAAAAATTAAATATAAAAAAATATTACCGAAATTAAACCAATAGACTTACGAAAAAAAATATAATAATAAAATGGTATATTGGAGTCATTAATTGGAGGTTGGGTAAAATGGTATATAGTATGTACCACCCCCATAGTAACTGTGTTTGTATCTAAGCAATTCAAATTGTAATCGATTAGCAACTCTTCCCCTACAGTTATTGATTTTATTGCACATACAAATACACGATGTGCCTCGAATATGCAATTGGGTTGCTTATTTGTTGACCCAGGTCGTGTACTATTTGTAAACCCTGCAATATTCCCTGATGCTTTTGGCCTTCCATCAATGTACATAGCCACTTCTTTATTTTGATCCTTATCTTTTAGTTGTATATAATTTTCCAATAGTGCATACCTACGCATATTTTGTGTATATCAAACCAGCTACATCCAATTTTTGTAACTGTAAAAGGGTCTGACATACTCCATCAATTCAGTAACTTTTTCGTAATACACCTTTATGTCGTCCATGCAAAATAGGCCCAAACCATGTAATAACGATGGTGCTATGCAATATATCCTCTCATTGACACAAAAATCAGTGTTTATTGGAGGAAGTTCCTTGGGTACCCATTCTTTCCATAGATGCTTGTACCTCAAGGGCACCTCGATGTCGCCTATGCTCTCATCATCATAAGAACATGACCCCCCTTCAGCAAGAAAAAATTCCATGCGTTTACATAATTTTTTCTAATCTTTTGACCTCTAGTTGATCTCCCTCTTTTAGACCTACTACATGTCTCGCTTTCCTCTTCTCTTCCTGAATTTCCCTCGCTCGAGGAAGACAGATCTGACAAATACCTATTTGGTGGTACCTGCCCTCATAAGGATGTTGGATGAAGTTCTTTCATGGTGATTTGATCCCAAGGTGACATTATGATTAATCTATCATTTCATCACTAGACTTTGATCGGTTATAAGGTAATCAAGTCTTGATAGATTGCAAGTTATTGTTACTACTGTCCAAATGTGTCCATCACAAATCAAATCAATGTATGAAGGAGACTTTCCCTTGCAATTAATGACTTTAAACTTTGTAACTAGCCTTAAATGTGACTATGGTCTACCAGTTACACAACCAATGCCTCAAATGTATTGTGCAGAAGAATGGTTTCACCATACATAATATTTTGGTTTAAGTTGTCTTGAAAAAGATGAATTAGAACACTAATAGACATAATTCAGGTGCACATGTGAGGTGGTTCAGCTTTCCACTGATAAACTCCATATGTCTAAGTGGTTAACGGGGAGGGAGTGTGTACTAGGATTGGTTAAGTCATCATAAGTTTATGCTTTGGCAATAAAAATTGTTTAAGTCATCTTAAATCTTCCTATGTCTAATTGCTAGGAGACTTTTGGTATGTTTTAAGGTAGGATGAGTGGTTGCATCAATGTTCTAGTTCTCTATGACAAGGTTTCAACATCTTCAAATAGTGAAAGTTAGTGCTCATAGTCATTTTGAAACAACAACATTTTGATTATATATGATGGTAGGATTTGATAACTTAAAAGAATTGGCTACCCAACAAACTTAAAGTTAAAAGAAACTTGTTTAGTTTAAGGGGTTAGCACTTTCTTTCATCTTTGCATATTGGTTTGATGCTTCAAATGATGCATTTATTATCCCACTTCTATCATATTGTATTCCCATCCCATTGCAATTGTTGACATTAAAAGTTGTCAAAATTGCAATTTTGCAAAATAATTTGTTGTTAAGTATTTGTAAGTCAGTTATGGACGTTGGTTTGGTGCAAGGGCACCTTGGGTCTCCATGCTCATTGAGGCCTTGTTTTTTTTTGTTTGATGTCAAGTTTTCTAAGATGTAATAAGATCCTAAGGACCATCTTCAAAGGCTTGTAGTAGGTTTTGAGTCTTGGTGATAAGTTTCAATGTAATTACAAGGTCTCCATCCTCACTTTGTAAGCTTGGTGCACCTTGGAAAATTAAAGAATAAAAATGACATGATGCAACCATGTGTTGCAGGGGAGTTTCCTTGGTGTTTTGAAATGGTTTTGATTCCTTTTGACACCTCTTGAAGGCTCTTTGTATTCAGGCTTGTGGAAGTTGTATTAACTTGCCTTAACTAGGCAATTAGGTGTCTAAATGATGTTTTGTTAGTTCCCAACATACAACAAATTCAAATTTCAGTTGTGGGACATCAAGAAGGTTGGTTGAAGATAGAAATAAACCTCTATTGGTTGAGGAATGTGGGTTGATGAATCATTTTGAAGTTCTAATGCAAAAGCTTGTTGTTTTCTAGAAAGATTGTGTGTAAATTTCTTGTTCTACTACGTGGTATGGCCTCTGTATGTATTGTACAGGTAAAATCGTATTATGGTTGGATAGAGGGAAGACCTGGCTTTCTTTTGGAGGTGATTTGATAAGTTTTCATTAAGTATAAAATAATATATCACCATTTTAGCAAGAACTAGTCTGAAAACCCTCAAAACTAGGGTTTTGATTGAAGAATGGCTCTTTCCTCCATCTCCATGTTGTAATAATGCTAATTATTGGTGGGATGGAAGATATTTGTGTATATTTTCATATTTTTAGGGTTCTGGAGAATGGAATGTTGTGTGGAGGAATTGTTGCAATGTTCTAGGCCTAGCATCCTCATGTGACAGGCCTAGATTGTGAAGCAAAAAGTTGAGTTTTTCTTGTTTAGGGTGATTTTAAATATGAAGGAACTTAGGAGTGGTAGAAATGGGTGTAACTAGCCTATAAGAACCTATTTCAAGGATTTGGGGTGAAGGGGAGAGCCTAGATAGTCAATTGTCCTATTGTAGCCTGCTAATTAGGCCTCTTGGAGCAGCGTTGTTTTGGTCCATTTCTCTTTTACTGTCCACTGTCAAGAAAGAAGGTTTTGGGACTTTGTAGGGGCATATATTACTTGTCTAAGTTTAGTGGTTTGGGCCTGATAGAAGCTTATATGTGAATTTTATTTTGATTGTCCTACTAGGCAGGGCTACAAGCCTTTTAGGGGTAAAGAGGCTTGGGTAAGTCAGGGTTTGTCAATTTGATGGATATCTTGGTAGAGTCATGGTGACACTATTTTATGGTCCAATCTCTACTTCGAAATAAAAATATCTCTAACAACTCTAAGAGCTATAATGGGATGGCATTAAAGGAACCTTCATATGAAGGATCTTCTAATGAAGGACCTTTGAATTAAGGTCTTCATTTGAAGGTCCTTCATGCAAAGGTTCCTTTTATAAAGCATTTTGGACATGAAATATTTAAAATAAAAAATACCTTCATTTTAAAGTCTTGACATGGCATCATTTTTGAATGAAGGTTCTTCATTCAAAGGTCATGAAAGGACATTTGATGCAATCATATGCCTTGTTAAAGTTTTAACTTAATAGTAAGGGCATCATGAGTAGTTTGTTGGGCCCATTCAACAATCTCTGATGCAAGGATTGAATTGTCTAGAATGTATCTACTATCAAGAAAGCCAATTTGTTTACCTATATGACTATATCTCAAGCAATAGGTTTAATTGTGATGGCAATGATATTGACAAAGATTTTGTAATCTAGGTGTTGAGAAGCATAATTGGCCACCATCGTAGGAAAGATTCTTCATTCTCACTTTTAGGTGTTAAAATTTAACAATACCTTGATTGATGAAAGAGCCCAAAGAGCCTTTCTCCATGGTATCCAAGTACACATAGCAACGGTCTTCTCTTATATGTTGGACATGATTTAAAGAACTTAGCTAGGAATTATTCATTTAACCTAAGGTTTTCTCATAATGCCATCATTGGAAAAGTATGATCAAATTCTTCTATTATGAAGAATTGGTCTATGTGCCTCTAGTAATCACTATAAATGTTTGTAAGGATAAAATGACTAATTGCATCAGGTAGGAGAGAATCAACTTTGATTTCTTCAAAGATTATATTCCTCTATTCATAATTTTTAAGGGTTGTGTGTGGAGGAGGTTATCACTACCAAGATGGGAGGAGACCTTTCCTTGCATATGTTTGTGGTGGAGGTATTAAAGAAAAAATTTATGCCTCTATTTCCCTTCATTAGATCTAGCTTATCCTAGCATATACTTGGGCTCCTTTGCCCCTATAAACTTCCATATGTTTGAGTTTATGTTATGTAAGCGTAATTCCATGCTATGTTGAAATATAAGAGGTGGAGGAGGCCAAAAGGAAATAACCGCTTTTTAGTTGGACCTTCAAATTTTTTCTTATTGTTTTATGTTTTTAGCAACTTTGTGGACATAAGATTTGAGGTAGGTCATACAACAAAGAATAACATGTTCCCACCAACAAATTGAACCTTGAAAGTTAGTGGGACTTAATTATGCGTTCTCAAACATGATATCAAAGCAAAATGGGTTCATTTATGACCTAGTATTATTGCATAATTAAATTAAAAATGTGTTTTTGTTTACATTCAATATCCCTCCTATTGTGTAGACAATTCTTTTTGTGTAGGGTACTTGTGAAATCCATGAGATCCAAGTTCCTAAGAAAAATTGCATACAAATTTTTGTTGTGTATATGGATATGTGTTTTGTGTTTCCATTTTGTTTTGTGAAGCATTGAGCAAAGAAAATATCAGCCAACATCTTCTTCAAGGTATTTATGCACTTGAGAGAGGTTTTGGGTTTTAATTACCTATGTACATTTTTGTTTTGAGGCTATTAATATAAGTTTCGGGGTTTGTAAGTTGCTTGTGCATGACGAAGTAAAGGCCAATCTGCAAAGAATTCAGAGATTCACATTTAGCATTGGAAGAATCAGGTGCAGACCATTATGGCATGTGAAGACCATGTATTAGGTTGATCTATGTGCATATCATTTGTGAACCATGAGCTTTTATCCAAGGTTTTTTTTTTCTGATTGGCATGAATCTCTTTGCTTGTGTGATCCTGTGTGTTAATGTGTATTCATGATCTTTGTGCATGTGTGCTCTAGATGCAAAACTTGAGTGCAATATCATAGAGGTCGATCCACATGTACTCCCATTGAATGTTTGAGGTGAATTTGAAACCCTTGTTCGAGGCATGAAGCTCCTATTATCCCTATTATATGCATGCATAAAGATTGCATCTAAATTGGAAACTAGGCATGAAAAATGCAGGTTAAAGAGAATGGGGTGCCAAACTTATAGTACTCATTGTCCCTTGGTCATGGATTTTCCCTGACTGCCCTCAACCTCGTCCCTGGTGCTGGTATTGACCTTTTTTTCACTCCTCCAAACTCTTCCTCGGCGCTGGTATTCACCTTGTTTTCACTCCTCCAAACTCTTCGTCGGTGCTGGTACTGACCTTGTTTTAACTCCAATCTCTTCCTTGGTACTCGTATGGACCTTTTTTTCACTCCTTGAAACTCTTCCTCTCTTCCTCGGCACTGGTATTGACCTTTCACTTCTCCAATTTCACGAGCTAGGTTTTTAGAGTATGTTAATTAAATTGAAAATTCTGGGGCCATTTAGCTAGGTTTTAATATTATACAATATAGTTAAGTATATATTAGCTATATTTACGTAATAAATTATATAATTATTCAACTTATTATAATTATATATTATATTCTTTAGAAAAAATATTAAATACATATAAAATTATTATAATTAATAATTAATAATAAGTATATTTTTATATAATACAAATTATAACTAATATAATAGTAATATTAGATTAAATTATATATAATATAATTATATTTATTATTATATAATAGTATATATAGGCTTTTACCTGATATTTTAGCGGATTTTACCATTACACTATAGTTGGTTTACCACTAAATGGCAGTTGAAACTTGTTTTCCAATGACACAATATATGTAGCATGCCATTTGATTAAAGATATGATAATTCTCCTTTAATACCTCTTCAATGTACCCATTGCACACTTAAGGAGACAAAGATAAATAGAGGGAAGAAAATATAGAGAGAGAGGGCGATAATGAGAAACATACAAATAGAAAGGGAGACAAAGAGATAGAGAGAGGTAGAGAGATAAAGAGATAAGGATGAATAGATAGAGGTATAGGGAGGGTGATTGATATATCTCTCCATGTCGCTCTCTATCTCTCTATATCTCCCACTATCTATGTCACTCCCTCTTCCCTCCTCTATCTATTGAGCTATCTTTCCCTCTCCCCCCTTTCTCTCTCATTCAGTCCATCTCTCCCTCCATCTTTCCTACTCTATATCTCTATATCTATTTCTCTTTTTATCTCCCTCTCAATCCTCTCTCAAACTCTCACCATCTTCCTCTATCTCTCTATATCACCCCCTTTCTATGTCTCTCCCTCTCCCTCTATATATATTGAGCTATCTCTCCCTCTCTCCCCTATCTTCTTCTCTCCCTTTCTACATATCGCTCTCCCTCTCCCCCTCTTCTTTCTCTCCCTTTTC
>VDFB02047230.1:102074401-102257269 GCA_007258455.2 Sequoia sempervirens | reverse complement strand
TTTTATTTGTGTGTCATCATTATCAGTATATCAAATCACTCACATAGGTTCAAGCAAGTGGGTTGAGTTTTCTCTTGATTCAGTGGTAATTCATGAGTTGAACAATGATTCTACAATTGTAGTTGGGAGAGTAGATCATTATTCTCAACTTTGTTTATTCTCTCACTTTGTTGTTGATCCACCTTCATCTATTATACCTACTCATTCTAATGAAGTGAGTAATTTATGGCATCAAAATTTTGTCTACTTGAACTATCACTACTTACAACAACTCAGTCAATAGGACATGGTTATAGGATTGGCTATAGTTCAAATTTCTAATGGTGTTTATTAGGGATGCTTTCTTGGAAAGCACCCAGGAGAGAGATTTTACAAAGGAAAAGCTTGGAGAGCCTCACAACTTTTGGAGTTGGTACATAGTGATTTGGCTGGTCCATTTCCACAACCATCTTTCAATAAAGCCTGATATGTTTTTCGACCTTCATTGATGAATTTTCTAGGTACACTTTTGTGTACTTTCTCAAATAGAACTTTGAAGTCTTTGATTCATTCTTGGAATTCAAGGCACTTGTGGGGAAATAAACTAGAAAATCCATCAAAGTTCTATGTACAAATAATGGGGGGAATATGTCAACCATAGGTTTAAGCAATATTATGCTTTAGAAGGCATTGATTTGAAGCATACAATTCCCTAAAATCCTCAATAGAATGGAGTTGCAGAATGCAAGAATCGGTCCTTGAAAGAGATGACCAACTATATGATTCACTCTGTCTTTGGAACCACGTTTTTGGGAAGAAGCCATTAACTATGCATGTTATCCAAAACTGAGTTCCTCACAAATTTGTGAAGGGGTTAATTCCTTTTCAAGCTTGGCACGGTCAAAAACCATCAATTAAGTGCTTTCGAGTGTTTGGATCTTGTACATGAGCCCACATCCAAATAGAGAAATATAAGGCTATGGATCTATAGAGAAATCCTTGCATATTTGTTGGATATCTAGATGATGTCAAAGGCTATAGGCTTCTTCATCCTACCACTCATGAGTTTTTCATTGAGAGGAGTGTTCGTTTTGAGGAGAGCCCTTCCAATTCTTGAGATATGCTTGCATTTTTCTTGTAAATAAAATCTCCTCTACACATAGCTCCCATTCAAACCAAGAAAAAATAATTTCATCAAATAATCCTTCTTACCTAATATTATAAATCACAACTAGCCAAAATTTGATACCAATTAATGAAATTAAAGTTGAATACAAATTTCCACTATTAACTTAGAGGAGAGTATTGTAGCAAAGAAAAATATTTAGTTCTAAACCAGAAATAATATGAAAACACACAACAAATGACATAGTGTTTACCTTGAGAAAACCCTTTTGAGAAAAAAACTCAACTTTCAAATCTCAAGCCAATATATTTTTAGAAAAACTCATTTACAATATAATAAGGTTCAAGCCTTCATATGAGATCACACCTTCATACAATTCTAGAGATATTTTGGTAGAATAATAATACCTGCAATTACATACCATAATCCCTCCATTCCAAACACTCAATGTATAGCTAGGTTCAATACCACAAGCCTAGGTATGTGGTTTCTAAATTTTGTATTTTGAACTATGGGCTAAATTCAACACCCAAATCTAGGCACAAATTTCAACACCAAATATCATGGTGAGTAAACTAATGGTCAAATAGAAACTACTATTGTCAACTTGGGCACTCAATTTGTTCTTATCCTCCTGTTTGGAAGGATGCTCCTTGATTTTCTCCTAGTTCAAAATTAACTTACTCTCATCACATTCTTTCTATAATGGAAAATATTACATGCCTTACAAGTTTTTCATATTTGCATTTAGAAATTTCCATAACACTAAGTGATACAAATTTCCAAATTCAAAACTATGATAGATAATGCTACTCCAAGTGGGACACTTTGAATATGTGGGTACAATAAATACATACAAAACAATTAACAAATGTGAATATTAGATTACAAGGTATATATGAAACCTATCCAAAATATCTCCCACTTGTATACCTTGCAAGATAAAAAGGGAAACTATATCAAACTATGAAATACTAGGGGCTATCAGGCCCATAGATTGAGTAAACCATTTAACATTATCTATGCTCATTGAAATTATTAATGCATATCCAACATTCTCCAAAATATAAACTTTCTCAAGAAAGAATTTTTCATCCTACACCATGTCATGAAAACGTTATATAATGTACATCAATGTGCTTTATCCATGTTTGAAAGTTTACATTATTTTTTGCGTTGATGATACTCTAACTATTATAATGAATTGTAACTACTCTCTAACTCAACCCAACATTTGTACATAGTCTCTAAAGCAAAATAATCTCCTTACAAGCATGAGTATCTACCTCTATATTATATGAAGTTACTACAACCTATCACTCATCCAACCCATTGCACCATAGAATAAGCTAAACACATAGTTAATGGTATACCTTCTATTATCTACATCCCCTAACCAATGTGAATCCACATATCCCTAAATATCTACTGATTACTATGTATCCCCTAAGGCATTGGATCCTTAATAACATATATATAATACTTGAAATTAATCTACAAATATCTATTTAAAATCCTCTTCATTAGTACCCAATGATTCCATCTAGGATTAGCCATGAAATGACTTAAGACTCCCACTACTTGGGTAATGTCTGGTTTGGTGTAGACCTTAGCTTACATAAGGATTCCAAATACATTAGAATAAGGCATAAAACTTATGCCCTCCATCTCTCTATATATTTCAAAAGACACAACTCAATTGAAATATTTATTTCCGCATAAATAGGAACACTCATTTTTTATTTTCAGCCATGCAAAAATGTTACAAAAGAGATTCAACGTACCTCTTTTGACCTAATAAAAAAATATGTTAGGCCTATCAATCTAGTCTCTATCCATAAGATAAACTTGGTATATTATGTGTCTTCCATTTCAAACTCTAAAGAAATATGACATTTCAAGTGTCTAGTCATAACCTTATTGCTATCAACTAACAACATATCATTTACATATAAAGTGATAATAATAAAATATTAGTATCTTGTTTGTGAATCACACTAATCATATTTATAATTTATATATCCCAACTCCAAAAAATATGAATTAAAAATTTGGTACCATATTCTATGCTAATATTTTAGACTACATAATGATTTCTTCAATTAAAAATACTAATGTTTCCTTACTCTTTTCAATGTAGTGCTCTAGCTATGACATATAGATCTCTTTCTCTAAGTCACCATGTAGGAAGACTACCTTCACATCCATTTAGTCAACCTCAAGGTAAAATATAGTAGCATACAATAACAATGATATAATAGATTCCAACTTATAAAAAAGAGAATATATCTCACCAAGATTATTTCCTTAACTTGGAAATATGTTTTCACTCCCAACCATGTTTTGTACTTCTCAACACTATTATTTGAATTTAGCTTCTTCTTGAAGACCTATTTGCATCCAATAGGTTTCTAGGATCCTCAAGAAACTAAATAAAATCCATTTTTATTTTTCAAAGCAACCATTTCCTAATACATAGCTATCTACTAGGATTCATTATCATTCATGTTTCCATTAACTCATTCATAGTTCTAGAGTCATCAATGTTAGTACTAAAAGAAAAAATACATTGAGAATTAGGTGGCCTATGGCTTTCTAGTTGCTTCCTTTGCTGAGTGGACCTCCTCAAATTATAAGATGGAGTTTCTTCCTCACTTGAGATCAAAGAGATATTAGTAATATCCCCCTCATTTGGTTGATCATGAAACTTATGTTCATCCCCTAGTGCGACTTTCTTGGATAGTTGCACAATTATCCTTTGGTTTCTAAATTGTGGAACTAGACCTTATCTCCATAAAGACATTGTCTTGGCTATGCATAATCTTTCCAATTACAATAATCTAGAGTTTTTATCCTTTCACACCTTGATTATATCCAATGAAGATACACTTAAAAACTTTGTAATCCAACTTTGACCTTTTTTCCTTAAGCACATAAACTATTCCTCACAACCAAACACCTAAATATGTTGAAATGAGATATTTTTTCTTGTAGAAACTTCATGTAGTATTTTATTAACAAGAGTTGATGTAGGAGGTTTATCCACCAAATAACATGTAGTCTTAACCATTTTCTCCCAATTTTTTTTTTATCTAAATTTATTAAGAAATGATAGGTTCAACAATAAAAGAGAAAGAAGAACAAGTATATATATGAAAATATTCATAAATATTTACCGTAATAATTGATGTACATGATTACATGTAAATAGAAGGAGGTGACATAACCACCTTTCAACCATAGAGTAACCACCCACTAACCAATATTATTAGAATGTTTGTAAATATGACTAGGGGAATACATATGAATAAACATAGAAAATAAACCAAAGTGAGCATAACTAACAAAAACCCCTATTTTGATTTAATTGAATTTGGGTTAGCTTTGATATATATGGACATGCCAAGAATCCTCCATTTCATCCAATGTCTCCAATGAGATACTAGTCCTTGTAGCTACTATGATGTTGATGGTGCACTCAAAACTTTGAATATCACTTGAATTAGGATGATATTTTTTCATGTGATTCATCAACACCTCAAAAGTAAAATCACACTCACATGCATAGTATGTACCAATAAATTATTTTATAAAGAGTAAAATTGAGTAGCTCATGCCAACACTCATAGATAATAATAAAACCTTAAAAATAGTGTTGTAACTACACTATTAAATTTTTTGAACCCATCCTAATCCACAAAGCTCTGAAAATAAATAAATAAAATGCACATGTTGACACTAAAAACACACTCCTTTGGTAGAATACAATTTTTATCCTCAAATATGATGACTCAAGTGTTGACAATGACCATATCCCTCAAAACGTGAATTTGCACTCTCAATAATCGATGCAATCACCCTCAAATCAAATATGATCACACAAAGATGGACCATCAATTATCCACTCTCATCACTAGTGCTCACTTCAATTCATGACAAATGAGCTCCATGTATATTCGTAGAAAAACTCATAATCATCTCTCTCATATTGGCAATGGCTAAATGTATAACATGTAATCCTAAAAACTCAATTTTTGAAAAATAAAAATCATGTATATAACTAATGTATCAAATATTCATGTAATCATCACTCACTAAAACTAGATATTAGTTGTCCTAGATATTGTCATATGACTCATCCTCAAATTTGTAATAATTAGAAACCAAACACTATCCAAAGCTATCATAAGCTAGTATGTTGCAATATGTAATAAGTTGTACTAAAAATATGACCAATCATCAATGGGTAACATATGTAGTTTCTAGGTAGGTCACATCTAAGAAAACTTCTTACAATTCAACATAAATAATAAAAAAAATCAATTCATAAAAGGGTCAATCAACAATGTGTCTAATAAGTAGTCTCTGTATCAATATTTGATAACTTCACATCATCTCTAAACCTTATCTAAAATATGTTATTCATCAAGTTGACATGTAACCAACTATAGTATATTGCTTAAAGTATTTGTATCAACAACAAGTGCATCAAATAAGGTATGTAAAAAATCCAATTGAAAAATCTATAACACATCAACAATGTCATACAAACAAAAAATCTACACAAAGCATTAGAAGTACACATCTATCATCTCTATTAAGTCAATTGAGTTATAACATACACAGAAGATTCCCCCCTTGTAGATAATAGAAGAAAAATCCAAAAAGATCCCCCATGAAAGGGAAGAACACTAAGTCAACAAATCTATATAGCTAAATGCACAACTCAATGACACCCTTTTAGATTTTCATCGTGATCTCCACTATGTTACCCTTTTAGGGTTTTAACTTAATGGGAAAAGTGTGTAAGATGCCCTTTTGGGTTTAATTACAACTCAAGTGCTCAAAACGTGTTCCAATTTGGCATACTAAATCAACAATAGGAAATATTTCTATTAGGAAAGGTGTCTCAACCTTACTCCTAGTGTTAAGAATGCATAAAATGATTTTTAGTCTATAAAATTGAAAAACTCTTGATCTATGGGATATAGAGTTAGTTTTTGATCAAAATGAATATTTAAGACTATTTGGAATTGCTTTCTAGATACCTAGGATGTGGACCTCTTCGAGCTCTATAATTAGAAAAAGGGTCCAATTAGCCTCCTAAATCAAAAGTTATGGCTTCTAAAAGTTGGGCCTCCCACATTAGAAATGTAAGAACATCTATGAGTTGTAAGAGAGAGTTACACTTGTCGACCAACTTATGAGGTGTATTATGACACATCATAAGACATATTTAAATGGAGATAATAGAGTTAAAATGGAGTTCCCAAGTTGGTGAATGGATTATACCAGGTTTATGATGGGTGGATGAAATATGCTAATTTTTTAGCTTGTGGACTCATCTTGGGATTTGGGTGTTGGAATTTTAACAAGGGATTTGGGTGCTACATTTTGGGTGGTTTTAGCTCATGATTTCTTAATTAATATTTGATGGTTTCATGCATTTTCTCTCCTAGTTATTGTGTGCTAGATATGGAAGTTTTGATAGTGATTTTTTTAGGTACAATTATGCTATTAAAATTACTCTAGATCTTTGGTTGGTGATACTCCTATAAAGGCATAAACTCTACAATGAATTGTAACCTTTAATCATGTTGAATAATACATTAATTTTTGGGGAGTGATTTTTTTCTCTCAAAATGGTTTTATCCTGGAAATGAATAATTGTGTTATCGTTGTTATTTTTGTGCTTATTCCATTGTAACTATATGATTAGTTTACTTTTTGCAGATACCACCTTTCATAGATTAGTGTAGAAGAAGCATATTCCACACCTCTGATTCCTTCTAATTTCAATCTCCATAGACTTTAATAATCTAAACACATCAATGTGGTCCATAATCATCATGCACTACACACATCCAACATCCTCAACAAAACAATCGACACCATTAGAATAAGTAGTGGATAGATCATCATGACTAGTGGGAATCATGTTATTTACTAGGATATAGATTTCTTATGTGACCTAGATTTTGGAAACACACGTTTCAACTTAGACACAACAACCTTGTCCTATGACATATGAGGGCACACAACATATTTCATTAAGGAGACACTTTTACTTGCCCTAAAAGTTGAACTACTAGAATAAAGGACATCATTGTTGACAACATGTTTCTTCTTAACATCTCTCTGTTGTGTGAAGGTGCTAGATGTGTGTCTTGCACTTGATCTTGTATCCTATTAATTTATTTTAGCTACATCATGTATTGATTAAAAAATTACATAAACAAAGGTTTGAATTGACACCAACATTCAATATAATCTCTACCTCTTCTTAGTTGCTTATGTATTAAGATGAAGTGATAACTTATTATTTATTTAAAGAGTTCTCACGATTTGAAGCATACAAATATAAGTGAAGCAACTAGAAACAAGAAAGATCACACATCAAAATGTTCAAATTAGGAAACATCATTAATATTCCAGAAAAATTGTAAATTTGATGAGTCATTACAATTGAACCCTGACTAACCAAAATTGTAAATGTTAAAGTCAGGGTTCAACAGAGTCTACGAACAGTCTGTTATTGATTGGAAACTAGCTGATTCCATTATTCTTATTTGCCAATACTCAAAATATTTCATTCATGCTTTCTTCCTACACTTACACTTCAAGAAATTTGGCTACAGATAGGAATTTTTTTATGTTTGTATGATTTGTAGGAGGATGACAACAACAAACAGCTTACAAACTCCACGCTTGGGAGGCTGTGGTCCCTTTGAAACTCCCATACTCCAATATTTACTTATACAAAGTGTTGCACTAAAGTTCTGAAACAATGACTGAATGGAAATAGAGAGTGATTTTATGAATGGATGATGGCAATTGGCAACGGTTAAAAACACTGACAAGAAATTGAATTTGCAAGTTATCTATTTGGAAATTCCCTATAAAGGCTCCAAACAACTATCGTACAAAGTTCTGTTGGCAATAAATGATCTGTAATGGCATCGTTCCCAATCCCATCAATTGCTTTCTCGGGAAATTTTCAATGATTGCTCTCCGTGCCTCACATTCAACAATTGCATGAGTGAAATGTGAATATATCAATGTATTAGGTAGAACAAGAATCTATTATAGATGAGGCACCAACACAAGAAATAAAGAATAAACATAGACTCATGGCCCCCATTGCAATTAACTCCTCCGAATTGTAAATTGGCACATAAATATAAACATTAGAAATTCTTCACAAATCAATGTTCCTATTTCCTTTTTCTTCTAACTTTCCACAGCTTATTTCAACTACCATCACGGTCTCCTCCTTCGAGCCTTGTTTTGATACAACTATTAAGATATAACAATATGAACAATAAAAGTGAAAGATGAGAAGCTAACACACACATATGTGATAAATTTCATAAATCTTCCTCATAATAAATAATGTACAAGATTATTTATGAATACAATGAGGTGGAATAATCATCGTTGTGTTATAAATCCATAAAACTCAAAGATAAATTGCAAGCACAGAAAAACAAATTTGCATTAACCAATTTCAATCTTCCTCGTTTATTGAATGCAAAGGTTTACAACTATATAGCCACCGTAGGAGAATCCTAGGAGCAAAATCAATGGAAAAAATTCATTAGTTAGCTTATACAACCGCAATTAGAACAACAGTTAACAATAGATGTGATTCCAAGTTGAACAATCATTAACAACAGTTGCACAAGTTGTTAATGCATAACTGAAGGTTGGAAACGTCGTAACTGAAAGAGTTGCAAATTATAGATTTGCATAAATTGAAAAGAAAAAATAAACTCTAAATAATTGCATTGATTATTTGCTTGATCATTTGTCTTCCTAGATCTATCAGAATTTTACATGTTGAACTATGGAATAACCAACTATTAATCAATATTATTAGAGTGTGGGTAAATATGATTAGAGAAATATATATGAATAAACATTGAAAATAAATTAAACATAGCTAATAAAACCAACACCGCTAAGTATATTCCTAGTTTTTTCTATCAACATTCTATTAATTCTTTTTACAATTCCATTTTATTAGGGGTGTGTGGAGTTGCATGATTCCATTATTCTTGTCGAATCCATCAAACTCCTTCATGCAATATTTTTTGTCATTGTCCATTCTAAACACCTTGATCTTCATGTCCTTCTAATTCTCCACAAGTGCTTTGATCTATTTAAAGTACTTAAAGACCTTAGCTTTATGCTTCAAAAAATAGACCCATGTTTTCTTGGAGAATTAATGAAAGAAATGTCATAGAATTTTTTTCTAAGTGAAGGTACATTTAGTGGACCAAAAAAATCACTATGGATAAAATATAATACACTTTCAAACCTAGAAGAGCTAAAATAAAACTAAACATGTTTCTATTTTCCATAAATACAATACTTATAGAAATCAAAATCAAGGTTACAATCAACCAACCCCTTTACCATGATTTTCATTTTCCAAGGCTCTAAGGTATTTCTAACCAATTTGGTCCAATATCTCATGTACCACAATGTAGTTTTCTTAGCAAGTAGTTTATTGCTCTTTGAGGTAAGAAAATCTCAGGAAACCGCATGACTTGTTTAGAAAATCCAACAATAGTTCTCTTTACTACAAGTTTTTATGTCAAAAGTGAAGATGATTCTTTTCTATGGGTACAACATATCTATTGTAATCAATATATGTGCTTGCATCAAGGTGTAAAAGAGTCCCAATATAAATTCCCTTTGTTTACAATCACTATAACCCCATGAACCATAATGTACTCTTATTTGCTAAAGATGACCTCAACGACTACAACATTTATCTTGCCCATAGGCAATAGGTTCCATGCCAATCTAGGATTTTTAAAACTCCTAAGAGGCTTTTGATCCTCTTACAAAAAAACATATCATTGACATACAAAGTGTGATAATAATAAAATAATTGTTATCACATAAGACTGCACCCTACTGAACAAGAATTCAGTGTTCTAATGACACAATGGAAACAACCTCAAGGTGTGGGATCTTGTGCAAATGAAGTTGAATCTCCGAAAAAGATCGGCTTCCTCTTCTAAGCTAAGTGCAAATGTGATTGGCTAACCCAACACATGAAAATCCTATCACTATTCTATTCTAACAAATCACAAAGAAAATAGATAGAAGAGTACATGAAATGTAAAAAAAAAGGTGATGCACCAAGATAGAATTTGTTTCTTCCTACTTTAGAACAACATAATACATCAATGAAACAACTAAAACACATGCTCATACATGAAGGTAAATGGATTTTACTCAAACATGTAAGAGATTACAATGATAATAGCTAAATTTTATTAACATAAAGCTTAGAAGCAATCTTTGCAATGGAAAAATGCAAAAAATGCAGTGTTTGCAATAGAAAAATCCTAGAGGCTCGCTAGAGAAAGACCTCCCCAATGAATACAAGTGTTGCCTTTATAGTTCAGGCATAATTGAAATGACTTCAGACCAAACCCTAACCCCACTAAGGTTAGAAAAAGATTTGATCTTGGTGGATATTAGGAGAAGGACATCAAATTTCGCATTAAGACTAACCTAGAAAACCCTGGTGTGCATGCCATATCTCTACATTGAATGCTTCATAAGTGCATAGTAGAGAACTCTCATAAAATTTGTCATGAAATCCGGTCTACAATAGAAGGAATGTCTCTTCTAGATATAAAGAGGTATGGGTGCCACTTTTTCATTGAATAGGGCATGGGAAATTGTGAAGGATAAGCCCTACAACGAGAAAATATGATCTTGGTAGCCACAAATTAATCTGGTTGCTGAAATGCAGTTGCACCATTACTTTTGCTTCACCTGCGAACATGGTGTCCTTAGCTATTGGAATTTTAATTTGGCCCATTGGATCAAAGATGGATGGTTGAGATCACAACCTCTATAGAAGTTTAAAACACAATCGTTCGATCACATGAGATAGATGATCAACGACCATCATGAGCTCACAATACATCACTTTAACCATTTGAAGTAGCTCCCTTGAAAATGCGATGGCCTATATCCTAGCAATGCAATAAAATGATGCCACGTCACCCCTATATCCTTGCTTGGAGATATCACACATCGTAAATAGGCCCCACCCTTATGAATTAAAAATGCAATGTGAAGAACCCTGGCGATGCAACCAAAATGTGACATGACACCTTCATATTTTCACCCCATAACACATCACAAATAGGCACCAAGCCTATAAAAGTGAAATCACAATGTGAAGGGACCTTGTGATGAACTGAGGTGCCACCATGTGTTGTTAATTGAAAGACTCATTCCATATTGCATTTTCATTCATTCTCCACAAGAAGCAAAACACGATGAAAGGAAACCATGCGATACAATCAAAACTTGCCCCCTGCCCCCTTTGATGTCATACTCCACTACCATTTCACATCGCAAATATGATCCCACAATAATGGGTTACACTTTTTGACCAAACTTGAAATTGAAATCAACATTTTTCACCATATCTTTACTTTCTTACACCTATAGTAGCTAAACCATTAAGAATTTGAAGTTGAAGCAAACTAGTGATTTGTGAGATTTTTTGTGTAGATTCTAATTATATATTTTTAAAAAAATTTAAAAATAAATTTTTAATCCTTTTATGTAATTTTTTGTAACTTATTTTTTCTACTAAACAACATTTAAAAAAAACTTGATGTTTACTTCGTACCACATAACTTTTTTTATAGAAAGGATACAGTTCTAATTTTTTAAATACAAAATTTTCACACCAATATCTAGTCCATGGATATTTTTTCATAATTTTTTGTTGCATATTTGTTTTAAAATTAATTTTCCAAGTTAGAGTCATTATAATTTGGATAGAGGTGTACTTCGTACCACATAATTTTTTTTGTATACATTTCAATTAACTTATTCTTTTTTTGTGGGAATAACAATACCTAGTGCACATGTATTTAAAAAAAAAAAATCTCTATTTTCTTACTTTTTCATATGTGTGAAACAATGACTTTGATGCTCATTGAAAAACCTACATTCATAAGAAATAAAAAATAAATATAATAATAAAATTAAATATAATTAAAATTATACTTTTTGGGAAGCTTATAATAAGGACTACATACTGTAGACACTGAAAAATGTCTTGAATGATATCATGCACTCAAATTAGGTATACTAACATCATTTCCTCCTAAAACCCATCCTCTTTTCGCTTAATTGATTAAATTAGCCTAGCTAATTCATTGATTATGTCATTTGCGTCTATTAACCTAATTAATTTAATTGGTTTAATTCACCCCCTTTCATGCTAAAATTTTGTCTCATTAAATTAAATAAATCAAGTTACTTAATTTAAATCCCTAAGTCATCTTATTTAATTAAATAACCCTAAGTTATTTAATTAAATTTGTCATTTCACTTTCCCCCTTTTATTAAACCCCTTTAATTAATGAATATCATCTAATTCCCTTAATTGCATAATTAAACCTTTGTTTAATTATCAATTACTAATTAATCTAATTCCCCCCACTTGCAAAGGAATATTCCAAAGGAATATTCCTCCTTTGCACATTTCTCCATAAGGAATATTCCTTCCCCTTTTGCACAATTAAACTTTGTTTTAATTTGCTAAATATCTATTTTCCTAACCCATGATAATATTCCAAAGAATATTCTCCTTTCCTCACTCATTCGAAAAAGGGGAATATTCCTTTTCTAACAAACTTACTTGACTTCTTGAGCAAGTTATCTTTTGACCTCTTTTGCAAGTTAACTTGTGACCTCTTGTGCAAGTTGAAAGTGTGTTTGTTTGGACAAAGGTGAACCCTTGATTAAATCTCATAATTGATTCTCATCCATTCATGATCCATGCCTCCAACTTCTTCCATCCTTGACCGTTGATTAACCTTTTCAATCTCAACCCTCCATTTCTCATTTGCTTTCCTATAAATAGGTCGCTATTTGGAGACAAATGGATGCATCTTTTTCAGAGAAAACTCATGCTGTTGAAATCACTTACACTCACGTTCACTTTTAGAATTTGCTTAATATCATTTTAGCTTAAAGACTTGCATTAATTAGCTTAGCTTCCATTAATGGCTTCCATGGTAACATAGATGCATACATGTAGCTTGTTTAATAATTAGGGTTTGAATCTTTTAGCTTAAATCAATTTAGATTAGTTTTGCATTCATACATCTTAATCATCTTAGCATAAAATCATGTTAAAATAGCTTGCATCAGGATCATTTAACTTTAAATCATGTTTCAATACACATCTCACAATGGTTTCATTAGTTTTCTTCAATAAAACTGATTGGAACAAGCTTATTATCCTTGGGATTGGAAAAGGGTCATTGTTCCACATCAACGCAACACCACTCCCCCAATAGGATAAGTTTCAATGGATCAGAGTAGGCATTTTAAAATATTTCATAGTTTAGCATGTTGGTTTTGATAAATGCTTAGTTTAGTTTAAATTGAACGATCTCTATTGGATTGACATTGTGGCACGAATATTCTTTAATTCTTCATGGATTAAGTGTAGTCAGCCCATACTAATCTATCGGTCACATTTTGGCACTAGAAGAAGGGCATAATTGATCACATTTAACGAATTTTCCTCTCAAAGTCCATTTTCTTTTTTTTTGCAAATACAACAATGTTCCAAAGGATTTCAACAATGCTATATAGCGACGTTATAGTTATCCAATATAGCGACACCTAATTAATACACTGACCCTGATTAAAATAAACTGTGATGTTAATATTGTTGCCTCTATTTCACCTACAGTCAAATCAGGCAAGATAATCAAATGTCAAGTCTTCAGAGGCAATGGGATGTTCACTCATGGGAAAGGACTCTGCATCTGTTGCTAAGTCACGAGGAGCTCGGTGGGAGAAGCTACCCTGGGAGTATTCGGCATGAAAAATCATCTAAGGGAAAAGTCGGCAGGACTCTCCTACTGTCTAGTTGACTAACTGCTTGATTCAATTCCATCTTGAGTAGGTCGCTGAGACCTAGTTTCAGTCACGCCGAATGAGCTTGTAGAGCTATCGCCATAACAGAGAAGGTTCGGTATGACTGCTCATTGCATAGTTTTTTCCTTGGCTGATAGGCCATTCAATTGCCATTTGGCAGGACTCTCGGTGACTACGACCTTCGGGGAGACCTACAGCGTTCAGGGAGAAGTCCCAGCGAAGATTCAATCTCTCGCCGAAATGTGATGAGTCTCAGGGCGAAAGATGTTTTCGGCAAAGGTGAAGGGGCTTCGCCGGGAGGTCTGGCCGAAAGGCCAGGGTCTCGCCGAAGGAAGAGGCGGGCCTCGATGTAGTCGTCTTCGACAGGAGTCTCGTCGACATAGAGCAAAAGGAGCCCCTCGATGTAACTAAGGGACCTCGCCGGGACATCCCGCCGACATCGGATGTCTTGCCGAACAAGGAGCTCGCCAAAGGTTTTTTGAACTCGGCATGAGGTCATGCCGAAGGATCAGTGTCTCCCCGATAGGAAAGACAGCGTCACTAAAGCAAATGTCTCACTGAAATTCAGTGTCTTGCCGACTGCAAGGAAACCCCATCAAAACATGAAAGGCTCGCCAATGGATGATGTCGCCCGGAGGTCATACCAACTACAGAGGAGCCTTTGGCATAGCGAAAGGAGTTCGGGAAGACTTCTTCCCGATCGGCGGGGGTCTCAGCGAGAAAAAAAGAAGAGCTACCCGTAGGATGAATGATTCGCCATGAGGTCTTGTCGACTTGGTAGGATCTCACCGAAATCCAAAGGAGCTCGAGCTCGGAGGAGAAGAGCGAGCTCGGGGTAAATGATGAGCTCGACGAGAGATCATTGCCAGGAGTCATACCGACTGTGCCAAGAGATGGAGGGCTCTTACGGAGGTCTTCCCGAACATATAATCTCTGGCTGACAGTGATGGAGGTACTAGGCAAAAGATATCGGTGTGACTTAATGGTGCTCGCTGGGACTTCTAACCGAATCCATTTGTATTGCCGATGGTTTTAGCGGTATCAACATGACTTCTAAAGCTTCAGAGGGCCATGATCGCATCGGCAAGACACTTTCTATGTCTTGCCGAGATGAATTTCCATTCAAAGGACTTTTGACCAGCTGCAGGGCTGCGTGGTTTTCACTCGGCCAATCAGAGAGATCTAAGGGTAAACCGTGGCAGTCCAATAACATCGACAAGATGAAGGGTGACGTGTATCTATTGCAAGATCAGAGCATTCATGGTGCGGCCAAAGTAGCTCAAATGGACACGATGGATCGAATAAATGTGGTAGCTGAAAGAATATCTGAAGAGGACTTCTTCGAGAATGTTTCACACTGACACCAACAATAGGGACACGCAGGATCTTCAACATTAATTCGATAAAAGATCTAGTGAAGATCCTATCCCGAATCAGGATATTTTTTGTAAGCCCTAAGGGGCCGACGTATAGTTTGTATATAAGGCATTTTCGCCTTTTTGGAAAATAGTTATGATTGCACACCCTGAAGAGTTAGTGATTTTCAATTAATCCTTTCTCTGTCAATGTATGTTTTCTGCAACTCAACTGGAATCTTGAATACAACACAGAGTGTACCTTGGAAGTTTGTCTTCATGTTTGTATGATTCTTATTTCTGTATCTTTCTTTTGTACATGCAAGTTTCTAACTGTGTTTCTATAATACTGTATTCATATCTTAGAGTTGTGAAATCAATCTTTCCTTCCTGAGATGTGTAAGTAGACCAAACCTGTTAGAAAGACAAGCATTTAATTTGAAAGATGTTGTTCGGAGAATAGCAATTAGGCTTTCAAGTGTATGTTCTTCCTGTGTTCTTTTCATGATTTCTCACCAGTTCGGTGTATCACCCTAGTGTAGTCTTTTAATTTATGCATCTCTTCCCTCTTTTCTCTCAAAGAATCAACAGTTTAGGTGATACCCAAAGGAAGCCGGCCTTCTCCGGAGGTTCATTTCAGTTATAGGTGACCCACAACCTTGAAATGATCCCATGTTGCTCTAGGATGCTCAGTTTCTCGTAAACTCTGCATAGGGTGCAATTCTAGGTGACAACAGTTTCTGGCATGCCCGGTGGGACAAGAATTTTAACTACTAGTTTGGTATGCAACCAGTGAATTATCAGGCTTTATAGAAGCCCTTTGGCATACTTGGCAACTCCACAAAGAGGAAGAACTCTAGAAATACATGCCTTTTATAGTATATGAAAAGAGTTTGAACAAGAAGCAGCTCAGGCCCTTTTGAATACTTGCAGCTGTCACCACCAAGAAGACGAGACAGAGTTGAGGAAAGGAAAAGAACAACAATCATCTATTCCAGAAGAACTCAGTCCACTCCTCCACCTGTAAGATCTCATTTCGTTGCACCAAAAAATCCACCTTAGATACCTCCAATGGCCGCCCTAAGGAATCAACCCTTTGTTTCTTTCAACGGAGGGAGTCCTTTGAACTTGGCGCAACATAATGATATTCCAATGGCAGCCTTGAAGAGTCTGCCGATTTTCATAGGAGAAGATCAAACTACTCCCATTGAACATTTGAGAGATGTGGCTTCATTATGTGGAGTCCACCACATAACCGAAGAAGATGTTGCAGTAAGATTGCTTGCTGCTTCGCTGAAAGGAAGAGCTGTGCAATGGTACAGGAGCCTACTAGTCAGTTCAATTGCAACATGGGACGACTTTGGAGAAAAATTGCATAAGCAATTCCAAGATAGGTCTGACAACTTGTCTCTTTTAGAGCAACTGACTACCATTAAGAGGGCTCCACAAGAACAGATGAATGACTTCAACTTTAGGTTTCAAAGAACTTGGGATAGAATCACTGCAATGGTGAGGCCACCTCCGGAGTATTCATTCTTATACTTTTTGAGAGCTTTGAACAGTGATATAGCTGTCATGATACAGTCAATGGGAGGAGTATCTCTGCCAGATGCCTTTGAAATAGCTATTAGAGCTGAAAACAACTTAATACAAGCTGGTAAGCTTGCTCCCAGGTCACCAATGCCAATATTTCCAGAAATTCATGCAAACATCCCTTTGCAAATACCTCCTTTCACGCCTCTACCAGCTGTACCAACACTACCAGTTGTTGTTCCAACCATTGACAAGCAAGAAGGTGTTGCCTCAAGCTCATCAAATGAACTACAAGAGATCAAAAGTCTTTTATAGACTTTTGGCAATAAGTTGGTGAACTTGGAAAAGCAACAGACCTATTCTAGGCCTTATCAACAACAAAATCAGGCCTCAAATCAGCCTTTTCAAGGTTAGCAATAGCAATTCCAGGGGAATAGACAGCAGTATCAGGGAAACTATCAGAGCCCAAGATAGAGTGTGAACACAAGGCCTTTTCAAGCCTATGCTTCGGCACCTGTTAGCACAGTCAGGGACCTGGTTCCTACTCAAAACAACTTAGAAGCTGATTATGAATGGTGCTATCCTTGCAACTAGTCTCACAATCAAGCCACTTGTTCAAATGGACTCATCAATTAGGCACTTATGGTGCAGAATACTTCGAGTTCACAGCAGCAGGAACTTAATGATCCAACTTCACAACATCAGGACCAATTCAGCAATGATGCCACCCTACTTAATTGGAAAGGTCAAGAATTCTATGGGTTGAATGAGGATCGCTCTCCAGTTGCAGCCAAAACCAGAGCAAAGAAGAGAGCATTTGAGCTTGGTCAAGTAGAAGACAAAGGAAAGGCGGCAGCTATGGAACCATCTACCTCTTGAGTGACTAGTGGTTGGCAAAGAGATCAACAACTCTCAGACAAGGAGCAGTCACGCTTATAAGCTGACCATACTGGCATAAAGGTACACAATAAAAATCCAATTGCACATTTTAACATTCTTGATAGCATGAGAAAGACAAATGTAACCATGTCTATGTGGGATTCTTTAGTCATCCCCAGTCAAAAAGATATGTTACAATCAGCCCTATCAAGTTTGAAAATATTTGATGAATCCGAGCCCTCAATAGGTCAGGTTAGAGCCGTGTTAACAAATGATTCTCAGAGGAATGATCAACAGCCTTGCATGGAGAATGAAAAAAGAGTTAAACCACCTCCTTTCTATGTGTTAGTGATCATTGGTGATAAATTAGTCCATAACTGTATGGTAGATAGTGGAGCTAGCAGCTCTGTCATGCCAAAACAGATTGCTGACAAACTAGGACTAAAATATTAGCCTTTGGATAAGGGAGTGATCCAATTGGATGGCACTTCGGTTAACACTTTGGGTATTATCAAGGACTTAAGCCTCACTCTCCATGCTTGTCCAAACTTTTCAGTCCCTCAAGACATATGTGTCATAGACCTTCCACCTTTCTTTTCCTTGTGTTTATCTAGAGACTTTACAGCCAAGATAGGTGGTTACGTATCAGCTGATTGGTCACACATGTTATTTAGAACAAGATATGGGACTAAAGTTACCATCAAGTCTGAAAGTTTGGCCAAAGACCACATTGAGCCATATAACCCAAGCCCCATAAATGCTGCTCCTTCCGCTGCAAATGCAAATTGTGTTGTTTTTACTAACAATGAACTAGTTGCTGCTCAAGAAATCCAATCAGAAGCTGTTCCTGACGTGTTGCTACATGAATGGGTGGTTGAAAATGTATAGAACAATCCTGGAGACCTCATTCAAGATGCTGGTATGGGCAACTACGTCATTCTTGAGCATGATATAGAGATTCCAAGCTTAGAGAAAGATCCAGATCAGTTATTGTAGCCCCTTAATGGACTTTGGGAGATGTTCTTTGATGGTTCTAGAAGTAGAAATGGAGCAGGAGGAGGTGCAATGCTGGTATCTCCGCAAGGTGATAAGTACCATGCTGCCTTCTATTTTGCTTTTGCATGCTCTAATAACACTGCTGAGTATGAGGGCCTGGTTCAAGGTCTAGAATGGGCAAGGAAAAGAGGAATAACCCACTTGAAAGTGCATGGAGACAGCGAATTAGTTGTTAATCAAGTGAGGGGCCTGAATGTTGCTAAAAATGACACATTAAAGTCCTATAGAAATAGAGTGTGGAACATGCTCGAAGATTTTGATGCCTTTAATTTAGTGTCTGTCCCAAGAAATCAAAACAAGCATGCTAACAGGCTCACAGCCATTGGAGCACAGTTTGATATTCCAGATGACATCAGAAAGGAGAAGGTGCAGTAGTATGTTAAGGTTGGGGTCAGACCATCAATCCCTGACAACAACATCCATTGGCAAGTCTTTGATAGTGATGAGCATATCCTTTCCTTCTTGCTTGAAGAAGAGAAGTTCTCCATGGTGAATCAAGCAAAACTCAAGCAACAGTATGGTGATCAGGTCATACAGCTAAAAACAAACAAATTTCCCAAAGGCTTGGTTACCTTAGAGTCAATTTTCAGTATTGATGATCAGCTCAAAAAGGGTAAAGCCAGCTTGCAGATCAAACAAGAACACTATGAAGAGCTGGAGATCTTCAAGGGTAAGCCCCTTAAGATAGGAAAAATCTGTTCACCTGAAGATAGACAAGATTTTGTTGCTTTGTGCCAAGAGTTCCATGATGTCTTTGCTTGGGAGTATTCAGATTTGAAAGGATTTGATCCCCATAATGCTCAACATACAATTGAATTAGAGCCTAATGCCAAGCCAGTAAGGCAGAAACAAAGGCCTTTGAATCCCAAGCTCGAGCCCTTAATGATTAAAGAGCTGACCAAATTAGTTGAGGGGTGTATTGTCTTCCCTATCAAGCACACTTCATGGGTTTCTAATCTTGTACCGGTTAGAAAGAAAAGTGATGAGATAAGGCTCTGTGTAGACTTCAGGGATCTTAACCGATCCTCTCTAAAAGACAACTACCCACTGCCCTCCATGGAACGAATCTTACAAGAGGTTGCTGGTTCTGAAAGGTTTTCCTTACTAGATGGTTTTTCAGGATATAATTAGGTGCTAGTTAAAGAAGAAGATCAGTTTAAGACTGCTTTTACAACTAAATGGGGCACTATGGCATACAAAAGGATGCCTTTTGGTTTGTCAAATGTTGGTGCCACGTTTCAGAGGGCTATGGACATGGCATTTCAAAGCTTGATCAACAAGATTATACTGTTTTACCTAGATGACATAACAGTGTATTCTAAGAATGCTGATGAGCATTTGTTGCATCTTAGGCAAGTGTTTGAAAAATGCAGAGAATTTGGTATCTCTCTCAATCCAAGGAAGAGTATCTTTGCTATCCACAAAGGGAAATTATTAGAACACATAGTGTCAAAGCAAGGAATTACTATTGACCCTGAAAGAGTCAAAGCCATACTTGAGTTGTTGCTGCCTAATCACAAGAAGGGCCTGCAAAGCTTTCTGGGCCAGATCAACTTTCTAAGAAGATTCATCCCTGATGTTGCAAATATGTTATAGCCTTTAACAACTATGTGAAAGAAGAATGCAATCTTCAGTTGGATGAAGGATGCCAAGAATAGTTTTGAAAAGGTCAAGGAGGCCTTAGCAGCAGCTCCTACGCTGGTAAATCCTAATTTTTCCAAATATTTTTATCTGTATGCTTATGGTAGCACAAGTAATATCTCTGCAATATTGGTTCAAAAAAATGAAGAGAATTTAGAACAACCAATAGCTTTCTTCAGCCAAGGTTTGGTTGACTATGAACAAAATAACTCCTTTGTGGAGAGGCACGTTCTTGCTATGATCAGAAGCCTTAAGAAATTCAAGCCTTTGGTCTCTCATAATAGAATTCATATCATGGTGGCACACTCAAGTGTGAAAGAATTCTTATTAAATAAGGATCTGAATGAAAAAAGAGCAGGGTGGATCACTAAGGTCATGGAGTATGATGTAGATATCAGCGTCACCAAGCTAGTTAGAGGTAGAGGCCTTTGTGAACAGCTTGCTTCAGGGTCAAGTAGTGAAAGTAAACTAGAAAAGGATGTTGTGCTTGCCAATTCAAATGAGCCTCGGAACGCTCAGGATGATGTGCCCGTAGGGATAACTAATTGGGTTCAAGATATGATCCAATTTATACAAATTGGTCAATGCCCATTAGGTCTGAACAAAGCCAAAAGAAGATACTTTAGGCTGTAGTCCATACCATATGTACTGATGGGAGATGTTCTTTTTAAGAAAGATCTGAATGTTGTCTTGTTAAGATGCATTCACAGTGACCAAATTGAAAGAGTGCTTCATGAGTTTCATGACGGAGCTGTAGGAGGTCACTTTGCTCCCAGGACTACTGCCTGGAAGATCATGAGAGCTAGTTACTATTGGCCCAGCTTGTTCAAGGATGCACATTCTTGTTAAGATGCATTCACAGTGACCAAATTGAAAGAGTGCTTCATGAGTTTCATGACGGAGCTGTAGGAGGTTACTTTGCTCCCGGGACTACTGCCTGGAAGATCATGAGAGCTGGTTACTATTGGCCTAGCTTGTTCAAGGATGCACATTCTTGGTCAAGAAGGTGTATCAAGTATGCTCTGTTTTCAGGAAAAGAGAAGCTGCCTGCTCTGCCCCTACATCCAATTCAAGTGGAGTAGCCCTTCATGAGATGGGGCATTGATTTCATCGGTCCAATAAACCCACCTTCCAGTGCTGGTCACAAATGGGTACTTACAGCCACTGATTATTTTACAAGGTGGACAGAAGCGGTGGCACTGAAAGAAGCAAAAGAGTCTTCAGTCTTGAGCTTCTATGAAGACATAGTCACCAGGTTTGGAGTGCTTGACTCCATCATCTTTGATAATGCCCTTGCATTTGTGGGATTAATACTAACCGATTGGGCTGTCAAGTATGGCATTCATTTGAACACCTCCTCAAACTATTACCCTCAAGGTAATGGTTTGGCTGAAAGCACGAACAAGAACCTCATCAGGATCATCAAAAGAACCATAGAAGACAACCAAAGGACCTGGCCCGGTAGTTTAAAGAATGCACTTTGGGCAGACAGAGTGACCCCTAAGAGGTCTATTGGAAATTCACCATATATGTTGGTCTATGGCAAGGAGGCAAGATTGCCACTATCTGTGGAGCTTCCAGCTTTAGATATCGTTCATCAGTTGGAAGTGCCTGAAGGACAGGACCCAATGTCTGTAAGGTATGCAGAGCTCATGGAGCTCGAAGAATCAAGGGACAGATCAATGAAAACTTTGGAGGATCATCAACTCCAGACAAAGAAGACATTCGACAAAAGGGCTACAACAAAATATTTTAAGGAGGGAGACCTTGTGCTCAGGTGGGACAGTCTTAAAAGCAGACCAAGCCATCACACCAAGTTCGACAATATGTGGACTGGTCCATTCATTATTGAAGGCTGTAAAGAACACAATGCATATCAACTAGCTACAACAGAAGGTGAAGTGCTTCCTATCCCAGTCAATGGGATACACCTTAAGCCCCATTTTCAAATCTGACCGATCTATCTATTGTACATAATAGTTTAGACTTTATGTTTTCCATAGGTGCTGTTTCAACACAGTATATATTTTTTCTTTTTGTTTCCCCTGTCTTGCCATTTTGGCCACCTGTTGTGTCCTATAAATCTCATGAGGTCAGGGCCATATGCAAAAATGACGTTTTAATTATTCTCTGAGCTTTCTAACGACTCCATGCCCAATGGATAAGCCTAGTCACTGGTTCTTATGTTTAGCAGGCAAACATCCCGCAAAGGTCGCCAGAATTGTTGCCTCTATTTCACCTACAGTCAAATCAGGCAAGATAATCAAATGTCAGGTCTTCAGAGGTAATGGGATGTTCACTCATGGGCAGGGACTCTGCATCTATTGCTAAGTCACGAGGAGCTCGGTGGGAGAAGCTACTCTGGGAGTATTCGGCATGAAAAATCATCTAAGGGAAAAGTCGGCAGGACTCTCCTACTGTCTGGCCGACTGACTGCTTGATTCATTCCATCTTGAGCAGGTCGTTGAGACCTAGTTTCAGTCACGCCGAACGAGCTTGTAGAGCTATCGCCATAACAGAGAAGGTTTGGTATGACCTCTCATCGCGTAGTTTTTTCCTTGGCCGATAGGCCATTTAATCGCCATTCGGCAGGACTCTCGGTGACTACGACCTTCGGGGAGACCTACAACGTTCGGGGAGAAGTCCCAGCGAAGATTCAATCTCTCGCTGACGTGTGATGAGTCTCAGGGCGAAAGATGTTTTCGGAAAAGGTAAAGGGGCTTCGCCGAGAGGTCTGGCCGAAAGGCCAGGGTCTCGCTAAAGGAAGAGGCGGGCCTCGGTGTAGTCGTCTTCGACAGGAGTCTCGCCAACATAGAGCAAAAGGAGCCCCTCGTTGTAACTAAGGGACCTCGCCGGGACATCCCGCTGACATCAGATGTCTTGCCGAACAAGGAGCTCGCCAAAGGTTTTTTGAACTCGGCATGAGGTCATGCCGAAGGATCAGTGTCTCCCTGACAGGAAAGACAACGTCACTAAAGCAAATGTCTCACCGACATTCAGTGTCTTGCCGACTGCAAGGAAACCCCATCAAAAAATGAAAGGCTCGCCAATGGATGATGTCGCTCAGAGCTCATACCGACTACAAAGGAGCCTTCGGCATAGCGAAAGGAGTTCGGGAAGACTTCTTCCCGACTGGCGGGGGTCTCAGTGAGAAAAAAAAAAGATCTTGCCGTAGGATGAATGATTCGCCATGAGGTCTTGCCGACTTGGTAGGATCTCATCGAAATCCAAAGGAGCTCGAGCCCGGAGGAGAAGAGCGAGCTCAGGGTAAATGATGAGCTTGATGAGAGATCATTGCTAGGAGTCATACCGACTGTGCCAAGAGATGGAGGGCTCTTATGGAGGTCTTCCCGAACATATAATCTCTGGCCGACAGTGATGGAGGTACTAGGCAAAAGATATCAGTGTGACTTAATGGTGCTCGCTGGGACTTCTAACCGAATCCATTTGTCTTGCCGATGGTTTTGGCGGTATCAACATGACTTCTAAAGCTTCAGAGGGCTATGATCACATCGGCAAGACACTTTCTATGTCTTGCCAAGATGCATTTCCATTCAAAGGACTTTTGACCAGCTGTAGGGCTGCATGGTTTTCACTCAGCCAATCAGAGAGATCTAAGGGTAAACCGTGGTAGTCCAAAGAACATCGACAGGATGAAGGTCTACGTGTATCTATTGTAGGATAAGAGCATTCATGGTGCGGCCGAAGTAGCTCAACTAGACATGATGGATCGAATAAATGTGGTAGCTAAAAGAATATCTGAAGAGGACTTCTTCAAGAATGTTTCACACTGACACCAACAACAGGGACACGCAGGATCTTCAACATTAATTCGATAAAAGATCTAGGGGAGATCCTATCCTGAATCAGGATATTTTTTGTAAGCCCTAAGGGGCCGATGTATAGTTTGTATATAAGGCATTTTCGCCTTTTTGGAAAATAGTTCTGATTGCACACCCTGAAGAGTTAGTGATTTTCAATTAATCCTTTCTCTGTCAATGTATGTTTTCTATAACTCAACTAGAATCTTGAATACAACACAGAGTGTACCTTGGAAGTTTGTTTTCATGTTTGTATGATTCTTATTTCTGTATCTTTCTTTTGTACATGCAAGTTTCTAACTGTGTTTCTATAATACTGTATTCATATCTTAGAGTTGTGAAATCAATCTTTCCTTCCTGAGATGTGTAAGTAGACCAAACCTGTTAGAAAGACAAGCATTTAATTTGAAAGATGTTGTTCGGAGAATAGCAATTAGGATTTCAAGTGTATGTTCTTCCTGTGTTCTTTTCATGATTTCTCACCAGTTCGGTGTATCACCCTAGTGTAGTCTTTTAATTTATGCATCTCTTCCCTCTTTTCTCTGAAAGAATCAACGATTTAGGTGATACCCAAAGGAAGCTGGCCTTCTCCGGAGGTTCATTTCAGTTATAGGTGACCCACAGCCTTGAAATGATCCCATGTTGCTCTAGGATGCTCAGTTTCTCGTAAACTCTGCATAGGGTGCAATTCTAGGTGACAACAAATACTTTTTAGAGGTATCAAGAATTTGCAAATGACGACACTCCCAAATGGTGACACTATCATCGTCACTATCCTTCTGTAGAGCGACGTTCATTTGATTTATGACGACGCTACCGTGAATTGTGATGCCCCTTTTTTGGTGAGCAAAAATGGTGTGATTTTTAGCATGTGCTTTAATTTTTTTACTTCATCAGATCACTAACATGCCTTTGACGTTGTTTTGGTTTTTAGGCTAATTGGGTTTTGCAGGTTGGAGGATAAAAGTTGAAGTGAAGAAGCATTTCGATGTTTAAAATCTTATAATTGCAACAAGTGTTTCAACACTTCTGGGGCAATTATAACCCATTCATCATGCTTTCCATTTTATGCTTTAGGAACACACTAGCTTTCAATTAGGTTTTAAAAATAAATGCTCAAATCAGTTAAAATTGAACCCTCATCTCATCTTACTTTGGGTTTAAAATTGAACAATACAACTTAACACTTTGTTTGGTTCTTAAAATAAACTTACCTTTGCTTTAAGGATTAAAATTAGCAAGTGTTTGCTATGTTTTGTGATTTACATTTTCATCATTGAATTCCTATGCACTTCTCTCACACCACTCAACGATCTTGAGAATCAAAAGCATTTCCTTGACATTTTGTATAATCACCCACATATTTCAATTTGGATTAAAATTAACTCCATGCTAGTGTAAGGAAAATTCATTGTGAATGCTCTCTCCTTGCTTCGTGTGAACTGGGAGATCAAACAAAAAATGTACTTCCTTTATTTTGTTTATCTTTAGAGGGCCTGCCTCCCTCTTCGAAAGGAGGGAACAACCCAAGCAGAAACAAGTTAAAGCCAAGATCTTTCAAGCCACTATATAAATAATGTGTTTGTGATGAAAGTCATAAGCAACAGGTGCGAATGTGTCATACCAACAAGTGTCACCCTTTATATCCATGTGATATGTTAAAATATTTTCTTAGGAAGAGACTGGGAGGCCTCTTGATTGAAATAATCTTGAGCTAATCTTGCCGCGTGTATGGCCACCTTGTACAAAAGTCCTTAATACAAACCAATTGTTTAGAAGCCAAAAACCTTTATCCTTGTTGGTGCAGGAATGGTTGTTTCAAAGCCACCCCACATTTTACTATTCATTGTCGAAACATGAAAATCCTTAGGATCTTCAGATCTTCAAGATTTGAGATTTGGTGGTCCTAAGAAGTGTGTGTCATGGAGGGGAACTAGTGTCACCAAATATCTATCTATTTGCATTGTCTTAGTGTTTGGAGAGATCCAAGTGGTGATTTAGCAAGTAGTATCTTTTGAACCTAAGGTTCTAAATGCTTTTGAGTCAGTTTAATACCTTGCTTGGTTCCAAAATGGTACAAACAAACATTCACGATCTTCCTCAAAATTTAAAACTCTTTGGTCTAAGTATGGATACCCTTTAAAATAGCCTTGATATTAATGCTTGTCCTAAGGATTTATGTCCTTGGAGATTGTTGGAAAATGTGCCTCAATCACATAGGCTGAAACCTCTAAGAAAGCATAGTCACTGTGACATTCATGTTGTCTAGCCGACTAGCAGTTTAGTAACTTTGTGTTTTGCTCATGTCGTTGAGACTTTGCTTCTGTCTTTCCGACTGATGATGTCGCTGTGACTTGTGGCCTTTTCTGTAACCTTCTTCCGAGTGGAGACTCATGGCGACTGGGTCATCGGGGTAACTCATATGTGTCAGAATGATGTCTCGGCGATGATAGAAAGTCTTGCCGATATCGACGTGACCTTTGGTCTGTCTGGCCGATGTGGAAATCGGTATGACTTGCTCCTATCGGCATGAAGTCTTGGCAACTGGGAAATGTCTCACCGACAGAAGGGTTTGTTATCAAGTGCCTAGCGGATGTCAAGGAGACCTACAACAACTGGAGTCATCGGTGTAACCCGTTTTTCTTTGATATGAAGTCTTAGCGATGGAGGGTTGTCTCGCTGAATGATTATACTTGGTGTCTTTGCAGTGACACAAAAAATTTGGTGTGAAGTCTTGGCGATAGGGAAATGTCTCGTTGATAGTTGAGTCATCCGGGTAACAAAAGGGGCTTGGTGTAACCTCTTGGCGACAGTGGTATGTCTGGCTGACAAAGCAACATGTGATCGGGTGTTTTCGGTGAGACTCCTAGCGAATGGAGTCATCGGAGAAACACAAAGGACTTTAGTATGAAGTCTTAGCGAATGTGGAAAGTCTGGCCAACGGTCTTCTTTGGTGTGACCCTTGGCAAACAGTGAGTTCGGGGTAACATGGAAAGCCTCAGTAAGAAGTCTTGCCAAAGGTTGATTCTCTCGCCAAAATTTTGTACTAAGAGTAACACATGAAGGCTCGGCGTGATGTCTTGGAAAAAGCAGTAAGTCTCGCCGATAGTAAAAGGTCTTCGGTATGACATGTTCACTCGGTAAAAGGTCTTGGCAAAGGTCAAATGTCTTACTGACTTGGTAAGACATGGGTGCTCGATGTGAGGTCTCAGCGAAAGACAAAAGTCTTGCCAACTCGGTAAGACATGTTTGCTCGGAGTGAAGTCTTGGAAAAAGACGAATGTCTTGCTGATTGTCAGGTGCTTCAGTGAAACTTGAGGAGACTCAGCGAAACCTCTTGGCGAATAGAAAAGTCTTGCCGATGGCAAAGTTGAAATCGATGTGACTTGTGAGCATCGGTATGAGTCTTGCCGATAGGAATGCATTGGATGTCGATGGTTTCGGTATGACTCATGGCGTTCGATATAATCTCTTGCCGACTAATGGAACCTATGCCGATATCGTCTGTGAATCCTTTGAGCATTGGGGAGACACTTCTCGTGTTTCACCGACATGCGAAATCAATGGATTGTTTCCTTGACCGTTTGACTACCCTATGTGGTGGCTCATGGACCAATCAGAGGAAGCGAAATTCAAATAGTTGGCAGTTGGATTTTTGCAGCAGTTGCGATGGAACTAAATGGTCTACAAGGAAAAATCTACACCAAAATGGAACGACGATAATGATGCTGAGCCGAAGATTTCTATTTTGTGATCTTGAACCGATTCACAGAGAGCCTGTTAAGAACGAATGGTTATACGTATAAATTGGATGTTCTGAAGGGTGTGTAAAGAGTGCATGAGAGCCGAAGGTGAGAGTGATAGAGAGATGGCTGAGAGGCTAGCTTGAGGCCGAAACAAAGGAAGTGATCAGATGCTACCAGTTGTATCAGAATGAACAAGATGTAATCTCTGAAAAGGCTTTGAGCCTGAATTTTATTGTAACCTTCAGTTGCTGAATAATACAATGGCTCGATCTTTGGAGAGTGGGGTTTTTTATCCGAAAGGATTTTCCCCATGTAAATATTTGTGTTCTATTTTCTATCTTACCTTTCTTATGTATTGATTCTATTACTAGAATCTGTTATTGCTTGATGTTGAATTTACATGTGCTTCTCTCAGAAGGATCAATGTGGAAAAATAAAACCGTGTCTGTTCCTCTTTAGGACATAGTTGTATGTGTCTTTGAGGAAACCCAATCGAAATGAAAGTTACCATAGGCACTACTGTTTGGAGTTTCTATGAGATTCCCTCCCTTGATTTCCTTACAAAGATTCTTAAATATCTTGATTTATATCTCAATCCATACTTCCCAAAGTCAACATAGGCAACTATGGCTTGAACTTCATCATTTTCACAAAATGGACCTTACGAAATTTATGATGTTTTTTTACATAGACATTTAGTTTGAACTTAATCAAGACAAGTGTTTGTGGTAAAAGAAACTAACTTAAGCAAGATAAATTGAAAAATTGAACCCACATGACCATTTGGAGACCAATCACTCTAGTTGAACAACCTGACCTTACACCTATTATCATTCAACCAAACTTTGAACTAATTGAGCGAGAACAAATCAACATAATTAGTAGTTTGAGAAGCTTCACTTTTGAAACAAAGGAAACACTCATTTAGTAGAGAAACACAACAACACTCTTAGGTGAAGAAGAGGAACAAGTTGATATTGTGGCTAGAAGGCCCATATTACCACCACCTGTGTGGCAATAAATATCCTCTTTTCTTCCATAAAATTGAACTTTTCTGAATGATCTCAATTAAAATTAGAATCCCAAAGAGAAGGTCTATAGGTCATCACTTTAAAATTAGACATATTAGTCCAAAAGCTATCAAAAAATACCTTTTAGCACTTCACCAAAATAGAACCAACTTGTTATACAATTTCTACAAACGTGCTTTAAGGAACAACCCATACTTGTATACATTATTTTGGAATAAAAAACCTGGTCTTTTTCACGATCTTGAACTCATCTAAATCATTAGGTCTTTAGGATTTGAAAAATTTAGAGGTCTAGCATGTTTCTCACTACCATGGTCTTATCAAAACAAATGTTCACTCTAGGTCAACATGGGTCAAACATTTCATTCACCCCTTCATCAAAATTCATCTTTCACTTCATCAAACTTTGCAAAAAATTTGAATACACCAACACTTTTTGACTTCAATATCTATCAAACCAACCCCTAACTTAACTACTTTTTATGTAAAATGAATCCTTTTCCATGCATTTGGCTAAGTTAGTTATCATCTTTGAACTAGTTTATCTTGAAGGTCATGAGTCTACCCTAAAGATTTCCAAGTTCATCAACATCCTTTACCCAAACATCAACACATCAAACTTAAGTCAAAATTCTTGTCCCCAAACGTTTGCAAAGATCACTTCCTACATCACTCAAATTTTCATCTCCCATTACCATCATTGCTCCAAAAAAAATTAGAGCATCCCTTTTACCTAGATTTGAGTCAACTAGAGAGTTTAAACATTACAAATCTCAACACAACTTTCCTAGAGGTGACCCAAAATTTATGGTAAAAACTAGATCACAACACAAGAGAATCATGGAGAAAACCAAAGTCACATTTACCTCAAGTGATCCAAATCCTTTAGAATTTGATGCAAGATATCATGCTACCCCATCACAACAACCTTCATCACCATCAGGGCCATATGAGATAAAAGACATTACGAACAATCCATTTGGACTTACTAGGGAAGAAATCATGGAGCACCAGGCCTTAGAGAACATAGTTCCTAATTCCCCATCTTTTGTTGCTCAATCATTAACACAAGGCCTGAATTCATCCACTATTCCAACAAATCCATCCCTAGGGATAAATCAAACATCAACGCCTAATATTGCAGCTAGTCTTGCTAAGGATTTTGACCATACTCTTCTATTTCAAAGTAGCACACTTGTGGGTACCCTTGATACCAATCCTCCATCCCAAATGACCACTTGGACACCAACATTTGGTGCTCCTCCCATTCCTAAGGATCCTAACATCCATATAAACCACTTACACTCCATTACTCCACAACAACCTCAACATATCGAGGACACCCATCTTCATCCATACCCATGAGTACTACAAGTGTGCCCAACATCACACAAAGTAGTATGGACCAACTGACCCCAAAAGGGAAAGGAAGTACCTTCATGCAAAATCAGTCTTTAAGACAATAGGGGACATCCTCATCAAATCCTCCCGTTGATACATCAAACCCTATGGTTTTCCAAAACACATCTATTCCATCCATCATCAACTTGCATCAAAACAATCCCTTAATCAACCCAGGCACTACCTTGACCACATCCCAAGCACAAGGAAATCTCCAAAGCATCGGTCAAGGGAATCCTTTCAATCAATGGACTCAAGGTCCTAATGTTCCCTTTACATCACCATACTTAACGACACCAACATCATCTTTACTGTTTGTCCCCCAAGTCATGCAAAATCAAATGGAACCTCAAACTTACATTCCTCCACCTCAATCCACTGTCTTGCAAGGAATGTTAAACCAAGGAAATACACAACTCTCATCAACAATACACAAACAACACAAAACATCAACACCCAAAACCCATCTCAAATGTCCCAACCACTAATTGATCCTACATTGTGAGCACATGCCCTAGCTTTACAACAAGCCCAACAAGCTTATCAACAAGCAATCCAAAAGAAACAACAATAGTAAGCAACCTTAGTCGCACATCATCAACAACAACAACATCAAGCAGCCTTAGCAACACAACAAGTAGCCTTAGTAGCCCAACAATAGCAACAAGGTCAACAATATGCCCAACAATAACAATTGCTTGCACAACAACAACAACAGGGTTTATACTATAACCCTCAACAGAACATCGTCAATACAAACACGTTAGGAACATATACGTCTACACCATCATCACCTTATCCTACACCACCATACAAACCATTAAATACCTCATCCTATTAGAATCCCACGTACACTTCATCCACCATCCCACAATACGCAACATATGTTCCTCCACCTAGTCCACCAAATGATATGGCATCGCAACTCAAAGCGCTAACACAAGAAATGCAGGATATCTGGATGGGAAAAATGAAGAAACCTCATACACAGAACCTATGCCCATAGCCCTTTGATTGAAACATCGCAATGGTACCATTCCCTCCCGATTTTGAAATCCCCAAATTTGACAAATACAAAGGGAGAGGAAGTCCCGTGGACCATATTAAAGAGTTTAATGTCATGTGTATGGAGGTTGCCTATAACAATTCCTATTTGATGCACTTCTTCCCACGAAGTTTAATAGGTCCTGCGATGGATTGATTTTCTCAAATGCCTCCCGGAATAATTTTTTTCCAAGAAATCATTGACAAATTCATAGATCACTTCTCCCTTAATATTGACATGGATGTGAGCTTAAAAGAGTTATACACCCTCAAACAAAGCAAAGGAGAATCCTTGACTAATTTCCTACAAAGGTGGAGGCAAAAAGCGAGAAAGAGCAAGTGGACCATTCCCGATGAGCAACAAGTGGGGATCATTATAGCAAATATTGATCTAGATCTATGCTTCCACTTGAAAATGCAATGCATTACCTATTATGACAAGCTTGTCCCTAGAGCCCTTAACATCAAGAGAGCTCTAATCTCATAGGGAAATACTCAAGCCTACAAAGACAATCGTCCATCAATTAGTTCAAATGACAAGCCTCGTGTTTGGGCTAAGAACAAAAATGTAACAAATGATGGTATGGTAGATTCTAAGATGGTCCTAAGTGCTCCTAGGCTGAACAACAATCAAATCACTAACGTTCAACAAACTATGCAACAAACAACACCACCAAAAAACAATCGGTTAACAACACTGAAATGCAACAAAGATAAACACCTAATAAGAACAATTATCCAAAATGAAAATATACACAATTGTTAGAACCTACTGAGACTATCATGAAGAAATTGGTAGAGTCAAACCTGATAACACTTCCAAACTTCAAAAACTACCAAGAACCGCATGATAAACCACCCTGGTACAACGAAAAGGATCTTTGTGACTTTCAAAAATCAGAGGACATAAGACAACAAATTGCATGCGACTCAAAAACATTATCCAAGATCTTATAGAAAGCAACACCATATCTGTTGAGGTACCATCTAGTAATTAAGATCTTAAGATATACAAGACCCCCATGCCAGATCATAACAAAGGAAACAACACCGAGAAAGCAAAAGATTATAAAAATGTACAACATACCTATTTCAATGTGGTCACTTCCTGTGATAGCATCATTACCGTTGTCACCATCAAAGGACCTAGTACGGAATGTGGAGTCACCACGTGACGAGGTAAGGTCACCGTCCAAGGAGTCCCATCTCAAACTAGGGCACAACCTACTTAGCCAACAACAAGCACTAACAAGTACAATCTCTTAGATCAACTTAAAAAGACCCTTGCATAGATTTCTATCTTAGAACTATTGAGGCTATCCCCCACGCATAGGGAAATCTTAGAGGAAACTCTTTCTACGTTATCCATCCTTGAGGATATAGATACCGAGTAGTTTCAATTTATGGTAGGGCATATCACTAATCATCTCCTCATCTTCTCAGAACAAGACCTATCGTCACAACCATCTCATAATCGTGCTTTACACCTTGAGGTTATCATTCATAAAAACAAGGTTAAAAGAGTCTTAGTAGATGGAGGTGTTGGTCTGAACATTTGCACCCTTCAATTGATAAAAAATTTGGGCTATTCAGAGGATACTATTGAGAAAACAAAGAGCACCACTATCAGGGCATATGATGACCAAGAACAAGTATCACGAGGCATCATCACACTACCCGTCCAAGTGGACCCCCTCATCGCAAAAACTACATGCCAAGTGTTAGACCTTGATCTTCCCTACAACATCTTGCTTGGTTGACCATGGATCCATACCCTGAAATCTATAGCATCAACCTACCATCAGTGTGTAAAGTTTCCTTTCGAGGGTAGAGAAGTTACCATCCATGGAGATCCTGATCCTTTTTACTATTGCAAGAATCTTAATGCCAAGTTCTATAAGATCCCCCAAATACCCAAAAATGATGAAGGGCCTACACCTTCTACCTCATTTTTTGACCCATCATCCCTTGCATCTACCTCAGAAATGAAAACCCCTATTGTCCAAAACATACCCAACATCAAAGCAGTGATCTAGGATGATGGTTGCATAAACTATAAGCTAATGAAGGATACCTTTGTCTTGGGGGAGTTACCTCTTTCTCCTCAATCTCATGGGAAGCCCACACCTAGCAACAACGTCCCCAAAACAATCAAGATGGCTGCTACTACCTTCACCAAGTGAGGGGATTTGAACCAAGAAGATGTCAATGAGGAGGATGTCTCTAAATTACTATATCAAGATAAAAGACTTATCCCTATTCTTCCCATGGAAGATGATAACAAAGGCTTACAACTAATGAAGGGCATTGACTATACCAAGAACGAGAAACTAGGAAAAAATGAAAATGGTTTGTTAGAACCTATCGTTCCTGAGAAACACCTAAAGAATCTTGGCCTAGGTTGTACTACTAGCAAGGTTACCCTTATTGGCAAAGGCACTTCCATTAAACAAGCTAAGGCTTCCTCTTGGTTACCAACATTGCGCGATACTACCCTAGATGACTTCCCCCTTGATGTTGCTGACCTATTTGAGAATAAATCCCTCTTCATTCTATCTACATCATCCTTTATCACAAGCAACTGACCAAATGAAATAAGCTTAGTATACCCGCAACTCATTGAATTGGACCAACAAGGACCACCGATTCTAGATTTATTCAAAAATGATCAAGTGATCTCAAAATTCATGGGACTTCATGACAACATACCATGGGAAGTTCACAAGGCTGGTTTTGACATAGAGCTCGACACAAGGGTGTACTATGAGGAGATGATCGAATCCTTCAGTCGCAAAATTGATGACATGCAACTAACTTGCAAATCTTTGAGTGAAAACCACACTGTGGCACTCTATGATCTTAAAATAGTAAAAAGAAAGGATGCATCTGAAGATGAAAACCTCTCTCAGGCACCCAAGGATGAGGGGTTCAATCTCCCCCTTAGTGCGATGCATCCATAAAAGTCAGTAGTTTTAGTAGAAAAGGCTACTTAGTCAAAAGAAGCACCCAAAATCACTTTCTATGTCGAATCCTTGTTGGATGAAGAACAAAAGAACCTAGTAAAATTCCTAAAAGAGGGAAGATATAAATTTTCATGATCATACATGGATATTCCAAGGCTGGATCCAAAAGCAGTTGTGCATCATCTAGCAGTCTATCCTGAGGCTAAACCAATGAAGCAAAAATTAAGAAAGATGCACCCTTAGATAACACTTTTGGTCAAACTGGAGTTACAAAATATTCTTGACGTTGGATTCATCTATCCCATAGATTATCCTGAGTGGGTTTCAAACCTGGTACCAGTCTATAAACCCAATGGGGGCATCAAAATCTGCACTGATTTCAAAGACTTGAACAAGGCATACCCGAAGGATGATTTCCCTCTTCCTAACATGGACATCATAGTGGATTTAATAGTTGGGAATGAAATGCTATCACTCATGGATGGTTTTTCAAGCTACAATCGAATTATGATCACCAAGGAGGATCAACACAAAACTACATTCACTTGTCCATGGGGGACATATTGCTAGAACATGATGTCGTTTGGGCTAAAGAATGCTGGAGCAACCTATTAGAGAGCAATGAGCACCATCTTTCATAACATGATCCACAAAACAGTCAAAGACTATGTGGACGATATTTTGGAAAATTCAAAGAAAAGGAGTGAGCACATAGAAGTCTTAGGACCCATCTTTGACAGGCTCAAAGAGTATAAGGTACGACTAAATCCAAAAAAGTGTGTCTTTGGGATTACATCAGGGAAACTTCTTGGCTATATCGTCTCACAAAGAGTGATAGAAATTGATCCAACAACGGTAAAAGCCATCATAGACATGAAACCACCGCAAACATTGAAGCAAATGAGAGGGTTACAAGAAAGATTCCATTCCATCAGGAGGTTTATAACGCAACTATCAGATAAAATCCACCCTTTTTTACATCTTCTCCATAAAGGAATAACTTACAAGTGGGATGATAAGGGTGACACTTTCCAACAGATCAAGGACTGTCTATTGAAACCTCTAGTGCTCATGCCACTAATATTGAACAAACCATTGATCTTGTATATCTTAGCAACATCAACAACACTAGGTGCTCTTCTGGCACAACATGATGAAAATGAAAAAGAAAGAGCTATCTACTACATCAGTAGGACCTTGGTGGGCTATGAAATGAGCTATTCATCCATTGAGAAAGCATGTTTAGCATTAATTTTTGCTTCACAAAAATTCAGACACTACATGTTGTCACATCAAATCAAACTCATTGCAAAGATCGACCCATTAAAATACTTGTTATCCAAATCAACTCTCAATGGGAAAATGGCCAAATGGGTAAGATCTTGACTGAATTTGACATAGAGTACATGGAGCACAAGGCAATCAAAGGACAAGTGATCACAGTCCAACTAGCAGAGGCACCTATCTACGCAGAGAATCCATTGATATCTGAATTCCTGGATGAATCAATATTCCTTGTCAATCTTATAAATCAATGGAAGATGTACTTTGATGGATCATTTACCCAACATGGATCAGGGGTAGGTATTCTTTTCATCACCCCTCAAGGTGATTGCATCCAAAAGTCATACAGGCTATCATTTCCTTGTACTAACAAAATTGCTAAGTACAAAGCCTTAATCATAGGTTTAAGGATAGCAGTTCAATGACAGATATAAGAGATGAAAGTCTATGGAGACTCACAACTAGTTATTAATGAAGTCAATGATGACTATGAAACTGAGGATGACAAGATTACTCCTTACAAGAAGATGGTAAAGAGTCTCAAGGACCTTTTTATAGACATAACTTTTGAGCAGATTCCTCACATGAACAATTGAGCAGCAGATGCTATGGCAACGATTGGATCATTATTAGACATGCCGCACAACGTCCTGCAATGTGAATTCTTGGTAGAACAACTTATCATACCAACTTTTGAAATCCTAGAATTTGAATTTGTGTGTCATTGTTGGTCTTGGATCCCCATGGTATCATGACATTTTCACCTACCTAAGCAGAGGAACCCTCCCATCCAATATCACCTCTAGCCTTAAAAGGACCTTTGTTAAGAAGGCATCCCGATTCGTGATCCTAGGTGATCTACCTTATACCACTGTATCATTGAAGGGACATTACTACGATGTCTTAACCAAGAGGAAGCCTTGACCACTTTAATAGAAGTACACAATGGCATATGTGGTTCCCATTCTAGTGGTATGACTTTAGCTAAGAAATTGTTGAGGACAGGGTACTACTAGCCAACCATGGAATGAGAAGCTCATCAGTATGTGCAAAAGTGTGTGCAATTTTAACAACATGGAGATTTGATTCATACTCTGGCTCAGGAATTGTAACCAATGGTCACACCTTTCCCTTTCTTGCAGTGGGGGCTTGAACTCATAGGAAAGATTACCCCTACCTCATCTAATGGCCACAAGTTTATCATAACAGCCACTGAGTACTTTACCAAGTGGCTCGAAGCCATTCCTATGACCTACATAATGAGAAAGAAAATTGCTAAGTTTATCCCAAATTACCTCATTTGTCGTTATGGTGTTCCAAAAACCCCTATCTCAGACAATGGAACACCCTTCAAGAACCAGGATGTGAAAGAGCTATGTTGAAGATTCAACACCCAATACCGATTTTCTACCCCATATTACCCCCAAGGCAATGGTCAAGCTGAGGCTATGAACAAGAATATCCTAAAAATATTAAAGAAAATAGTGAATGAAGTTGGCCATGACTAGCATCTGCAGTTAAATCCCACTCTTTGGGCCTATCAAACCAATATTTGCATGCCTATAGGTGCAACCTGTTGTGCAATTTTTGCACACATGCCCCGCTGAAGGCAAGGACCCTCTTTTTGTTGGTTTTGTTTGCTTATTTGCTTTAGGGTTTTGAACTTTTCCCCTTAAGGGATAGGATCCTCGGTTTTGGTTTTGCTTCACCCAGGAATTCAATGTCTTATCTGCACTCAAGGTGTTTTCTTTTTGGGAAACATCATGATCATAGTCTAGCTCTTAGAAGTTTGTCTCAATTCCAAATTTCAACCTAAGGCCAAAATTGAATAAGTATGGGAGAGGTCCGGTAAATCCGAGCTCCCTTGGATTTCTTGAAGTTCCTTTAGCCCGAAAAATCTGAGCTCCCTTGGATTTCCCAAAGTTCCTGTCACCCGAAAAACCCAACCTCCCTTGGATTTCTCAAAGTTCCTATCGCTCGAAAAATCCGAGCTCCCTTGGATTCCCTGAAGTTCCTGTCGCTCAAAAAATCCTTCCTGTCTCGGATTCCCCGAAGTTCCTATCACTCAGAAAATCCTTCCTATCTCAGATTCCCTGTAGTTCCCGTCGCTCAGAAAATACTTCTTGTCTCGGATTCCCCGAAGCTCCTATCATTCAGAAAATCCCTCCTGTCTCAAATTCCTTGAAGCTCCTGTCATTCAGAAAATCCCTCCTTTCTCAGATTCCCTGAAGCTCCTGTCGGTTAGAAAATCCCTCCTATCACAGATTCCCTGAAAGTATTGTCGCTAAGAAAATCCTTCCTGTCAGGGATTTCCCAAACTTCTTGTCGCAAATTTCCTGAACTTCGGAATTTCTTAATAGGGTTAAATTTCTGAAATTCTATGATGGAGTTAATTTTTCCAAGGGTTTATTTATGCTTAATTTTAATTTTTTATGGATTGGATTTTCACATGTGAGCTACTAATGATAATTTTTTTTTTCAAGATTAAATAAATTAAAAGGGGACTTGCGTATGGAAGCGTGCTCGGGAGAGAAGATATTCAAATTATTCAAATGCACCTGCCTATGAATTCATGCCACTAGCTGTATGCCAATTGGAGGGGTGCCTTTAACAAGGAGAGATATGTGAAGTTGTATTTATTCTCTAATGAGGATTTTCTCAAAATCAATGTCATTGGGCCACATTGTAACTGAATACAATTGATTGGATGATGATGTACCATGGGCTCCCAAATTAAATGTAACCTATGGATGCTTCTAGAGGATTGATCTAGGTCCTTGGATTGATTTAATCCTCACCAATGAAATTGAAATGTAATATCTATAAAAGCCTTGGCCTTCTCATTTGTAAGGGGTTAGACTGAGTTAGAATTAAGGTTAGAAGCTTAGTTAGAAGGCCAGAATTGGCAAGTAGATTTCAGAAATTAGCTGTAGGAGAGGAGAGAGAGTTGGAAACTGTTATGTAATTGCTGGAGGAGTTAATGCAAATAGATTGTTGATTTGGAAAACTTTGTGTTCAACTTCAACAGTTGATGGTTTCTTGTTCTTGATTCTCAATGTTAGATGTTAGATTTTAGTTCTTTTGCAATAATGGTGAAATGTGAATGATGTTTGATCGATCTCTGGTCCATACTTTTAGCAATTTTCTGATTGTAGGTTGCTGTGTAAAGTTAGTTTGGGCCTCATTTTTTGCTAAGTTCAACTGTGGATGCTTGTTTACATTGCACCAGTTATCGGGTATGTGAATGAATGTTCATAGTCTGAAAATATTCAATTTCCTTAGAAGATTGCATCATTTTGTGTAGTTGCAGGTTTGTCCTTGATCAAGCAGAGATTGGTTTTATTGGGGATCTATCCATCTGCAACATTCATCATTGTTGTTATTGATCTTAGGTGTTAGTATTAGAAGTATCTTTGAACCCTTATCTCTTTTGATATTTCTTTGAATTTGGGTTAGTTTTAGGATTGAAAGCATCACCATACATACTTCTAGCATTGTTCATTTGTAAGTCCCCTTGTGATTACCGACATTTTCACATTATCACTGAGTTGTTTTTTCATTGTCAAGACCCGGCGTTAGAGACCTTGGGGTTATCTTTTGAGGCTTGCTGATAGAGATTTACCTTTCAAGAGAGATAGGATATTATATTCTGTCTGAGTTGTTGTTGTGCAAGAAACACCATCAACACAACCTCGTTCTCCTTGGTCTACGGATCAGAAGCCATCTTTCCTATTAAGGTCGAGCTTCCATCAATGCAAGTGTCATTGCAAAACCTAATCACTGATGAAGAGTACAGAGTATCTTAGTTAAATGAGCTAGAATTCTTGGATGAGCATCATCTTGATGCTCTTAATCACTTGCAAGTATATCAAAACCGATTGAAACAAAGCTATAACAAGAAGATCAAATGTTGATCTTTCCAAATAGGGGATCTTGTCCTAGAAAGCAAAATAAAAAAATATTCCAGGTCAAGACAACAAAGTAAAGTTTGAGCCTAACTAGTTAGGTCCCTTTGTCATCACAACAAGTTATGGATCAAGAGAATATCAATTGTCAACACTTGAAGGTGAACCCTTTCAGGAACCAACCAACATCTTGCATCTTAAAAAGTTTTATGCCTAGTCTTGAAGGGTGTAAATCTAAAAATACAAGAAAATTAAAAAATGATAAAAATCCCAAAAAAAAGAAAAAGGATTGAAAACAGTAAAGAAAAACAATCGTCCTCTATTGAAAACCACTTCAGTGGCGCTTTGGGCAAGTACCTTGGTGAAAACCTAACAAATAGGCACCTTGCCTAAATAAAGCACCTCCATCTACCTAGGCTCTTTATCCTATCATTTCATCCATCATGCATCCTATTTATTCCATCACCCATCCATGTCCACATCATAGCTTGATGTTGTGAAGTATCGTATCCCCTTAGTACTACTTGGAATATTTTTAAGGTCAGTTTGTCCTACCTATATTGAGTAGTCTATCGTATCATACAAGGGGAAATTTTTTCTAGATCATATTGAGTTATTGTATATCTTAAGGTCATCGAAAATCCCAAAAAAATTCATAAAATATGATCAAAATCCAAAAACATCCAAAATTATTGTACAACTAAAATCCAAAAACATTCAGAAAATTGTAAAGTCAAAATCCCTAAAAAGGTCAAAACATCAAAAATCTAAAAACAAAACCATGTCGAACTACGAGTCTCTAAGCTTGAACATAGGCAAGGCCATCATTGATGTGCCCCTGAGACACCCTAGGTCAGTCATTTATGAGTCTGTCATAATAAATTGACATTTCATCAACTATTAATATCTCATCTTCAATAAATCGATTCAGTCGAACTATCTTTGATTAGCCTTCAAGGCCCCTAGGATAGGTCTTTTAGGTTAGGTTCTTGGTCAAAACTCGGAAAACCTTGAAACATCCAAATATCAAAAAAGCCAAAAACATTCAAATATCTTAGAAAATCCCTAAATATTCAAATATTGAAAAACCTTAAACATTTGTAAAATCTTAGAAAACCTCAAAACATTTGGAAAACTTAGAAAACCCCTAAACATCCAAATATCAAAAAATCCTTAAACATTCAAAATCTTAGAAAACCCCAAAACATTGGAAAACCTTGGAAAACTCCAAACAACCTCAAAATATACGAAAAACAAAATATCCACATAAACTTTTGAAAAGACCAAAAATAGCCTCAAAACATTTTCAAAATACCAAAAAATTGAAATATTCTAGAAAAATCCAAAACCACCCATCCCATCTTGCTTCCACTCACAATAAACCTCCATCCATAATAAATTGAGCATCACCTTCTACCTTTGGAAAAACAAGTAGAAAGGAAGTATCACAAGTCATAAAGTGGGAACCTAAGTGTCAAAATTTAAAGTCTAGGTCATAGTTAAGCAAGTCAGTGAAGTTTGTATCAACAGCTTATCACACACCTCATCCTAATCAAAACATTTGATCAACATGTTCTAAGATAAATCCTTCCTGCGATGGACATCAACATCAAAAATCACCTTAGCTCTATTAAACTGGCAAGAGATATGGATAACACTGACTATTTTTCTTTGATCTTTTCTTGTGATTTATCTTAATGACCCATTCTGAAGACCTCTTGATGATATATAAATGATTTAGAGAGAAAGGAATGGGGCATCAATCATTATCTTTCGTTTACTGTGCTTGTGGGTATTCTTGTAAAATAATCTTGGTGCATACTTGCTTAGTTGTGTGTAGGGAAGTTGTTTGGAGTAGATTGTTGACTATTTCATATGCTTTGGTCCGATATATTTTGAACTACTAAACTACATTCCAACGAGGTTTCCGTATGTCAAGGTGTGAACAAGAACTATCCTATTTGTTTGTAGAAGTTAGAGTCCATTACATTAGATACAATGCCATCTTGGTTATCAATACCTTGATGCATTGTGTCTATATGTTATATCAAACAATATAAGGAACGATGAAAAATCCCAATCCTAGATATGAGAAAATCATCATCATCCTCATGCATCCCTCATCACCATCTCTAATAAAGTCTTAGTGGATCATAGACTTGTTGGAATTTTTTTTGGAATCAATCATCAAAATCAATGGTTGATCATCTTCTTTCTTCTATCTTCTCTCTGTACTAACCTGGTATCATGACATTCAACAAAAATAATATCATCAATGCATCCATCCTACATCCACAAATCATCAACATATATGCATCTTGCATTATCACAAAACATCATAATAAAAGAGAACATAATCAAGTGCATTATCGTTTAAGTTATGAAGAATAATATAGATTTGTTATTCTAAGCATCTTAAATCATTGCATACATATCATAAACGTGGATCACATCATCATAACATAAGAATAAACATCTGAATTTTCCATACATACATCCACATGCATACATAATCACATCATAAACTTGCATAGAAAAGTACACAAAAGGAAATGCATCCACTCATATCATCGCATATTGCATAAACATGAATAAAAGGAAATGCATCCATCCATTACGTTGCATCCATACATGATCATAATATATAAGCATATTACATCATATCAACATCAAATGCATCCATAAATTCATAAAGAATGAAACAAAACAAACACATCACATCATATCGAATCTGTATCATATATATATATATATATAAAAATGGTGACTGTCATAATATAATATATGAGTCAATGTATGTATATTGATCAAAAGTACAATATCCATGAGGCTATCAAAAAGGAGCCCATGAATGTATATCTGTATAAAGAATCAAGCAATAATAAAAAAAAGTATCTATACAAACAAGCTAACCCTGATGGCTACTCCCCCCACTAGGCTATCTCTATAGCTGATCCTCAACTTGGGGATGTGCCCCACTCCTCTATGAGTAATCTGGCTGCCTAATTTCCACAAGGACATCCTGGTGGTAGTGCATGTAATAATATGCCACCTCAGTCAGGACCTCTTTGTATAAATAGGCAGACATTGTCCATCCTTGACCTACAATTGTCATGGCTTCTAATTGCTGACATTGCTTGACCTCTTGTGCCAACTGTATATTAGCGGTTTTCCTAAGCTAATGCTCTTGGTCTCTCTCAACTATCAACGCCTGTACCTACTACCGATTCAGGTCTCTTTCAACAGTAATGGCCAATATCTGCTATCTAGCTTGATTTCTCTCATCCATAACCACCTACAACTGCTACAACAATTGATGTATTTGTGCATCACGGGGATCTATCCCTGACAATGGCTACTGTGGAGGCTACTGCTATATCAATGGTTGTTGAGGAGGCTTCTGGTGCAATGGTGGTGCACCTGAGACCTATCCATCATTATGCTTTCAATCCCAACCATCCTGTCCTCTGCCCCTGCCATCTAGACCTCTGCCCTATCCACTTCCCTATCCATCATTTAGCTGACCTTTGTCTCTGCCTACACCCCTCCCTCTCAGTCTCCCTCGTGGAGGTATACTTGTTGGATTTGTAAGACGAGGAGAGGGTATGAACCATGCATCATAAGCAGGCATAGTCTGTACATCTGCCTGTCCCTAATCATAGGCCCATGACCTAGCAACCAACTGTCAGAAGCTCTCGACAACCTCATGGGCTGGGATCATGTGTCCCCATGCTATCTCTCGAGCTGACCTGGAAAAAATGGCAGTGCATGCACCATCAGGCTTGTCTTGGCTCTAGTCAAACTGTCTAACAACCCTATTAGACAGGTACCTCTCGATAATCATATGCTCTTGACCCTGCATATATCAGGTCTATCAAGCAAAGAACAACAACTAAACATCATCGTACCATGCTAGCATTTGAAGCCACAACCACCATCTAAACATTGTCATATCATTAATCACTTAGTGCTAGTAAGGAATGTCGAGCTACCACTAACTCATTTGACAGCAAAATCTGATGAAATTTTTTGATGAAAGATGTATAATTTGATGTATTGTCGGGTACTTGTGATTTTTGATGTGCAATTTTCAATTTTTTTAAATTTTATCCCCAATGTTTGTCAAAATTTTGACAAACCTAGGTTTTCGTCGAAATTTTGACGAACATGCAAAATCAAAAAAATTCAAATTGTGGCCGACATAAATAAAAGTGAGTTCACCTATTTATTACGACAATTCTTTTCTATACTTGTGAATTTTCTCTACTTGTGAATTTTCTATACTTGCGACAGTTTGTGGAGAACTAAGGATGATTTTCTTGGGAAAAAATAGAAAAAATTCAAGAAGATATCCCCAGGTTGAGGGTAGTCATTGTATTTTTCTAGAATTCATTTGTGAGGTTAGATTTGTACTTCTAGGTTTGAAAATCATATTTTAAAGCAACATCTCATCATATTTCATTTTTAGACTTGTGCATTTTCAGAATTTTATTTCCAGATTTTGTTGTGCAAGTTCAATATTCTAATTTTAGGAGTCTAACGGTTGGAAATCATAGTAAAATCAGAATTTAATAAGTTCTAGAATTAGCATTTTAAAGTGTTTTTTGGGTTCATTAACTTCAGACTATCTTCTCTTTTGCAGGGGTGGTTGCATGCCAAATTTTTTTGGTGCAAAATATCAGATTTATTAGATTCTGTTACTTGTCTATGGTTAAAAATTATTGGAGTTTGAGTTTGATATTTTTTGAAGATCTAAATATTCAAACTTGGTAAAGAAAAATCATGTCAGATAATATTAGTATAGAACAAAATGAACATACAATTGCTAAAATGTGGGCTAGATTGAAAAGAAAGGGTGATGGGAAATGTTATTGTCCTTGCAATAATTGCAAGGGCTTAAAGACGAGAAGACTTTTAATCACAACAGTTGAGAAACATTGTAGGCAACATGGTCACATTGAAGGGGGCATGATTATTGTCCATTGGTAAGTTGTTTATTATATGTCTTTATATTGATTGAATTTGTAAATGTTTATATCATTTTAACATTTATATATATAAAAAAAATCACTTGATCATGATCATGGTTTATTTGTGTCGATCATTATTATAAAGGTGGGCACCCTAGGGCACAAGATATGGATGATCCTATGGAAGAAGATGATCATGCGCCATAAAACACAGTTGAAGATGATGGTACAAATACATTGATCCATGACACATTTAGTGGCGGAGCTGATCATGATGATCGAGATGACTTTGATGATGTTCACGATTTACCTATACTTGAGAAGGCACATGAGGCCCTTTATGAAGGCTCTGAAACAACTCTTCTCTTTGTTGTATTGTTGTTGGTGAACTTGAAGGTTATGAATGGTTTATCCAACATAGCAATCTCACAGATGTTAAGGTATGTCATATATGTCATCTTTTTTCATCTATTTTAATTGTTGTTAGTTCATCACTAGTGAATAAAGGATGAAATATGTACCATTAATATTCTTTATATTAACAAATTATTTTTTTGTTGTAGATTCATAAGTGAATTTTTGTTACCACCATCTAATATTTTACCTTGCTCATACCAAGATTTATCTGCCATTATGAAAGATATTGGAATGGAGTATCAAGCAATATATCCATGTCTCAATGATCATATTATATATCATAAACAACATGAATTTGCAACATAATGCCCAGAATGTCATATCAGTAGATACCAAACAGATCAACTAACAAAAAAGGTGCCTCACAAGGTTCTTTGTTATATTCCCATTATTCCACGTATGCAACGATTATTTAGGTGCGAAAGCTTAGCGCAATTTATGGATTACCATGCACGGAATAGAAGTGGAGATGACATTCTTTGAATGCCTAAGGATGGTTTTGCATTTAGGGACATGGAGGAAAAATGGCTACACTTTAACAAAAAACCTCGTAATCTCAGGCTTTCATTGGCAGCGGACGGTGTCAATCCATTTGGAGAGATGAGATCTATTTACTCGGTGTGGCCTGTTTTTGTTATGAACAATAACATTCCTCCATGGATATCAATAAAGAGGGAGCACATAATGTTGGCAATGATTGTTCCAGGTATTTGTTTACATCAATTTTCTTTAACGTAGTAGCATCTCATTTGTCTTATTTGTTGCATAATAACTTATATTTTTTTTCATTTAATAGTCATGTACATTAGTTTATATATATTGCAGTAAAATGGTTATAATAATTATGTAATGTTTATGTTCATTCAACTGGGTAAGTACCAAGTTAAAGATATAAATGTATATATCGAGCCTCTTATTGATGAGTTACTAAAGTTATGGAATGGTGTCACTATGTATGATGTCTCTAGACCAATAGGACAAAGACAATTTCAATGCCATGCAATGCTTGTATGGACAATTCATGATGCCCCAGGGCTAACACATTTTTGTGGTATGTTATAACGTTCGACTGCACTTTAACAATATTTAATTTTATGAAGTAGATATCATGCATGTTTTTTAAATAATCTATTCATTATATATAATTATAAAAATTGACATATTTAATCCAATTATATATGATCTTGCAGGTCTTCAAACAAAGGGAAAATTTACATGTCCAATTTGTGGTCCAAAGATGAAATCTCGTCGTTCAACAAGTTTAGGAAAGTAGGTGTTTGATGAGTATAGCACTTCCTCCACATAAATCATAAGTATCAAGCTACTGAAAAACATCTTTTCAATGGGAAAGAAGAGACTACATCAAAACCATGAAGAATGACACCTCACCTATGGAAGTTGGAATATAATAGAATTAATCGTCAAAGTTATACATCAGATCAAATTGTTTATCTATCATATATGATATGTTTTGAATTTATATTTTTATATTGTGTTGTGTTTACTCATGTTGTAATTGACAATGATTGTCGTTGTTAATTTGTTTAACTTATATGCTTCATGAAGGTCATCAAGGCATTAATGGGTCATAGGGACAAGTTATCAATTTAGTAGGTTGTCCTACTATGAGCTGACAAATTGTGCATTTGTTTGATACAATGCATATCGGAAAGAATATAACATAAACGTTATGGAAAATATTAGATGGAAGGCATGACAAAGAAAAAATTGTCAAAATTTGTAGTGACATTCAGGAAGCCAATCATGCAATGAAAAATGTCATTCAATTAAATAGGGATGGAGACCAAATTAATATAAGTGCCTTGGTTATTAACAGATAGCAAAGCAATGCTATAAAAAAGTCATCTGAAAAATTTGATTTCCCATAGGATTTTGCACATAAATAATATCATAACAAAGAAAGGTGAATTTGGGTTAGGGATGAAAACACATGATTGGAATACCTTCATTAAGGTAATTATTCTGTAGTATATTATGTAATTTTTAGTGTATTATGTTTTACTTTTGGAAAAATAATGAAAAATTATTTTATAATTATTGGAGTATGTTCTACCTCTATCTCTCCTAGACAACCGATAACAATGTCAAGAAAGTTATATATGATCTTGGAAAATACATGAGGTAAGTAGCAATATTTGTTCAATTAGTTGTATAGATCTTATAATTGCCATTTGTTTTACTTGTTATGTAATATATTGTTTATTTTGTTAAATCTCATTAATATATTTGCACCTTGAATCACTTGTAGATGGTTGTCATCTAAAGAAATCCATAAAGAAGATATAAATTATTGGAAGAGAACAATTCCTCGTCTAATGTGTGAAATGTAAAAGTGTCTACCTTCGACATTTCTCAATGCACAAGAACACTACCTCATACACCAAGTTGAGGAGATTGAATTGTGTGGACCAGTACACAAGGGCAATGTGGATGGTTGAGAGGCACTTGAAATTTTTGGAGGCTTTGGTTAGAAAAAGAGCACAGCCTGAGGATTCTATGGTGGAGGTTTATATGGTATACCATACCATGGTGTACATTACTGAATATCTTCCTAAGTTTGCAACAAAGATCCATGTAGATCGCTTTTGGGATCCCAACTCCATTAACAAATTTGAAGGGGAGTATTTGATGGGGAAAGGTAGATTGAGGAAAGTGAGAGGTAATTATAATAAATTTTACATTTGGTTTTTATGTATATTGTACTTATTTAATTATTAATCTTCAATATACATCAATTATAAATTAAGGTCGTATACCGTGGTAATTAACTAATTGATGTAGACCTGGGAGACTCAACTTAACCAACCTATCAACCTGCCTTTAAGAGGCTTCCAAAATGTTTAGAATGACCACTTTAAACAATCCAAACAAATCTCAAAGCCTGATAAACAACAAAAGTCAGATTTCACACTTTGACTCCTTGAGTCCTTGTAGCAGTGCAAACCTAGTTTTTCCCAATAACTCAAAACTTTCCCTAAACACCAGACAAAAAATTTATGGTTTTAGACACCCATTTTGACATTATTAAACATACTTCAAGGGAAAGTACAAGTCCTTTGGACCAAATCACCAAAATCACCCTTTCTAGGTTGTGTTGATTAGGCTGATTAGGCCTATTTTACAAAGCAACTAGTCTTTAAACTTGTCATATGCCCATGAAATATTGGGGCAGAAATTTTTATGCCTCCAAACCTCCAAATCCACAAAAAATTCCACTTGTACGACCAGATTCTTTCCAAACCCGAAAACCCTTGTTTTAGGCCAAAATCATGAGGGTTTATTGAATCTCCTACTTCCACGACCTCCCAAACCTCAAAACCAACTTAGAAACAACCCATTAGGTCTAAAAATGGGTAAAAATTCATAAAATTAGATCTCCCATACATATTTTTTGGAAACCTAGTCTTGAACCTCTCATTTCACATGCTTTTCTTCACAAAACTCTTGAGGACAACAACTATACCTTCTATATTTCTCATCCTATGAGGGTTTACAATGATTATTTTGTGCCTTTTAAATTCCTTTACACCTCAACTACCGAACAACCACCTCTACAACTGATTTTTTAATCTTTTATGATCACATGAAACATAAAACACACTAATTTCAAGGTTGTTAACATCACTATTGAAATGTTTTAATTTTTTGAACTTTCAAATGTATTAAAACTCATAGTACACCTATAAGACCATGCTAGTGGCTTGATAATAGCCTTATTATTGACATGACATGAACCTTGCACCCTTTTACATGTAAATTCTCCAATTTGCCTTAAAAGGCTACAAAACTCTTTAGTGCAAGACTCAAACTCATAACTCAAAACTTCACCTAGAACATGTCTAATGGTATTAATTGACCTTACTCAAGACAAAAAAATCCAAAAGAATCACTCTACCTATTGACCATCTTTCCACCTTCAAATAATCACAAGTTGAGAATGAGGTATAGGTACTAAATATACATCGTTTGTGAATTTCAATTTTTTTTTATACAATCGGTCGAGAGTGGGATGCACTACATTTGTACATTGCAAACAATCTTGATTGGATGGTGGTATGGATTGAACGATGTCAACAATCTAGTCGCGCATTAACATGGGAAGGTGTGGCTTCATTGGTTAAAGAAGCTCATCGTAATGGAGATTCCATGTTATACCAAGGGAAATTGATTTAGCATATGGTTTAAGAGATAAAAAAGTACGTATAAATATATTAATCACCCATATTATTTAATTATTTTCAATTATATTGATGTATATCTATGTTGAGATTTTTTTCTTTGCATACATTCAACTTAGAATAAATATGTTTATCAACTGACGATATTGCAATAATTTTTACATGTTTGACTTATTGCAGGTGAAACACCACAAGGCTATGTGGTGCAATGGTCATAAATTTTGAATCAAAAAGTTGGATGACATGAAGAAAACTTGTGATTATGGGATAACTACAATCTTTCAAGTGACTAATGTTTCATCTAGAAGCGACATACATCTAGAAGTCTTAGAAAATCGATACTATGGGATTTTGGATGATATACTTGAGTGTGACTTTAAGTCCTTCAAATTAGTTTTGTTTGTCGTCCTATGGTACAAACTACGATTGAATGAAAATTATCCTAAGAGAACTGTTATTGATCATGATAATGGATTTACCATGGTTAATACAAGGTCGATCGAGCGAGCTGGAAATGAGCCCTATGTTCTTCCAAGCTAATGTGAGTAGGTATTTTACTTAGAGGTTCCAGGTAAACCAGGTTGGTCATTTGTTGTTAGACATGATCCAAGAGGAAGGCTGGTAAAGTATAATGTGGTGGAAGAAGAAGATACCGAAGAACTAGAAGATGATGTAGATGATGATAAGGATCAACAGTTAGTTGATGATGTGCCTGATGAAGATGTCAAAGAAGAGGAACTAGAACATGATGGTGTAGGAGTTAATTTTCATGAAGATGATATCCATGTGGATGATGACATTATCGAAACTGATATCAATGATGATGATGATGATGATGATGATATGACCAATTCTTACAATGTTGAATCTGGATCGGATGATATAGAAAAAGAGTTGGATGAATAAGAAGATCAATGAAATTGAAATGTATGAGTTATGCAATTATATTATCTATTTGATATTAGTTTCTTGATAGAATTATATTTGACTTATGTGGTTACATAATTAATTCATGATGTACTTTTTAATGTTTTATTTTAATTCATAATGTTACAACTATTGTAGCTCTCCTAGAAATTTTCATTTGATCATAATGAATAGTGTTTTGGGAAATTTCATGAAAGATGACACATTGATCGTAGTAGTGAAATAATTGCAAAGTCGTTTAGATTTTTTAGACCAATCACCCTTCACAATGTCATTTTTAGGATCATCTCCAATTTGATTACTAGGACACATAAGGTAGGATTTGATTGGCTTATCTTGGAGGAACATTGTGGCTTTGTGTAATGTGAGCAAATTTTGGATGGCGTAGTTGCTATTGCTAAGGTGGATCACTCCTTTCTGTGAAGGCCATACACTTATGATTGGGTCAAGTGTTATTTTCTTTAGAAAATTCCTATTTCCTTTTTGATAGGTTATGATTTGATTAGATGGGTTATGAAGCACTTATTTCAAGTAATTTATGTCTATTTTAATTTGTAATTTATTAAATTCAAACACATCCAAAATTATGTCCCTTGCTTTAATTGATTATTACGTTATTAATTATTAACTCAAATGACACCTCCAATTTAACTATATATATCTAATTGAATATATCTAAAGTGTTGAACATTTTTAGATCAAATTTAGTAATTAACTGAAACAACTTTGCCAATTTAACTAACATATTTTAAGATATTAAACAAATATGATTTATGAAAGAAGTATATTGGTGTGAAATTAAACATGATTTGTATTCCAATGTAAAAACTACAAAGAATGGAAACAGTTATTTCAACACATAAACTATTATGTAGTAGTCAATTAAAATGAAAAAGCTTACTCTATATTAGTTAGGATACACAACTAAGAAAATGATCTAAATAGTCTAATAATTTGACCATTAGCATATAGCAATTTCTATAGAGTTGTAGATCTCTTCCATTTCAAAAACGCAAAACAATATTAGGTGGATAATCAAACATCTTTCATTTCTACAGCGACTTATTTATCCTAGAGGAACTAAGTATATAGTATACAAAGAAAACCAACAAACCCACAACTACCCCTATTTTGAAGGAGTTTAGTTTTCTCCCCTTCCTGATCTCCCTAATATTGTCTAATTATTTTAAAGAGACCAAGGGTCATAACACAATTTTATTCAACCCACTAAATAGCTTGGTTAATGAAACTTGAAAAAAGCAAAAAAATAATTGCTACATTTGGCATTTCATGTGGAATGAAGAGTGGTGACAATAATCTACTTATAGTTTAATAAAACACTATTTTTAGAAGGCTTGACATTAGAGAGATAGAGAAGAGGGGGAGAGAGGGAGAGATAGGTTGAAGAGGAAGAGAGAGAAGAGAGGGAGATAGATAGGTAGAAAAGGGAGAGAAAGAAGAGGAGGAGAGGGAGAGCGATATGTAGAAAGGGAGAGAGAGAAGAAGATAGGGGAGAGGGGAGAGATAGCTCAATATATATAGAGGGAGAGGGAGAGACATAGAAAGGGGGTGATATAGAGAGATAGAGGGGATGGTGAAAGAGAAAGAGATAGAGATATATGGGAAGAGAAAGAGAGATGGATATATATGGGAAGAGAAAGGAAGAGAGGTGGAGATAGAGAGTCGATGGATAGGGGGGATAGGGAGGGAGAGATGGTGAGAGATAGAGAGGGGGAGATAGAGAGGGCAGGGAGAGAAAGGGATATATATAGGTAGAGGAGAGATAGAGAAGAGGAGAGAGGAGATATGTTGAAGAGGAGGAGAGAGAAGAGAGGGAGATAGATAGGTAGAAAAGGAGAAAGAAGAGGGAGGGGAGAGATATATGTAGAAAGGAGAGAGAGAAGAAGATAGGAGAGAGAGGGAGAGATAGCTCAATATATATAGAGGGAGAGGGAGAGACATAGAAAGGGGGTGATATAGAGAGATAGAGGGGGATGGTGAAAGAGAAAGAGATAGAGATATATGGGAAGAGAAAGAGAGAGAGGTAGAGATATATGGGAAGAGAAAGAGAGATGGAGACATATGGGAAGAAAAAGGAAGAGAGGTGGAGATAAAGAGTCCATGGATAGGGGGGATAGGGAGGGAGATATGGTGAGAGATAGAGAGGGGGGGATAGAGAGGGGGAGGGAGAGAAAGGGATATAGATAGGTAGAGGAGGAGAGATAGAGAAGAGGGGGCGAGAGGGAGAGATAGGTTGAAGAGGAAGAGAGAGTAGAGATGGAGATAGGTAGAAAAGGGAGAGAAAGAAGAGGGGGAGAGGGAGAGCGATATGTAGAAAGGGAGAGAAGAAGATAGGGGAGAGAGGGAGAGATAGCTCAATATATATAGAGGGAGAGGGAGAGACATAGAAAGGGGGTGATATAGAGAGATAGAGGAAGATGGTGAGAGTTTGAGAGAGGATTGAGAGGGAGATAAAAAGAGAAATAGATATAGAGATATAGAGTAGGAAAGATGGAGGGAGAGATGGACTGAATGAGAGAGAAAGGGGGGAGAGGGAAAGATAGCTCAATAGATAGAGGAGGGAAGAGGGAGTGACATAGATAGTGGGAGATATAGAGAGATAGAGAGCGACATGGAGAGATATATCAATCACCCTCCCTATACCTCTATCTATTCATCCTTATCTCTTTATCTCTCTACCTCTCTCTATCTCTTTGTCTCCCTTTCTATTTGTATGTTTCTCATTATCGCCCTCTCTCTCTATATTTTCTTCCCTCTATTTATCTTTGTCTCCTTAAGTGTGCAATGGGTACATTGAAGAGGTATTAAAGGAGAATTATCATATCTTTAATCAAATGGCATGCTACATATATTGTGTCATTGGAAAACAAGTTTCAACTGCCATTTAGTGGTAAACCAACTATAGTGTAATGGTAAAATCCGCTAAAATATCAGGTAAAAGCCTATATATACTATTATATAATAATAAATATAATTATATTATATATAATTTAATCTAATATTACTATTATATTAGTTATAATTTGTATTATATAAAAATATACTTATTATTAATTATTAATTATAATAATTTTATATGTATTTAATATTTTTTCTAAAGAATATAATATATAATTATAATAAGTTGAATAATTATATAATTTATTACGTAAATATAGCTAATATATACTTAACTATATTGTATAATATTAAAACCTAGCTAAATGGCCCCAGAATTTTCAATTTAATTAACATACTCTAAAAACCTAGCTCGTGAAATTGGAGAAGTGAAAGGTCAATACCAGTGCCGAGGAAGAGAGGAAGAGTTTCAAGGAGTGAAAAAAAGGTCCATACGAGTACCAAGGAAGAGATTGGAGTTAAAACAAGGTCAGTACCAGCACCGACGAAGAGTTTGGAGGAGTGAAAACAAGGTGAATACCAGCGCCGAGGAAGAGTTTGGAGGAGTGAAAAAAAGGTCAATACCAGCACCAGGGACGAGGTTGAGGGCAGTCAGGGAAAATCCATGACCAAGGGACAATGAGTACTATAAGTTTGGCACCCCATTCTCTTTAACCTGCATTTTTCATGCCTAGTTTCCAATTTAGATGCAATCTTTATGCATGCATATAATAGGGATAATAGGAGCTTCATGCCTCGAACAAGGGTTTCAAATTCACCTCAAACATTCAATGGGAGTACATGTGGATCGACCTCTATGATATTGCACTCAAGTTTTGCATCTAGAGCACACATGCACAAAGATCATGAATACACATTAACACACAGGATCACACAAGCAAAGAGATTCATGCCAATCAGAAAAAAAAAACCTTGGATAAAAGCTCATGGTTCACAAATGATATGCACATAGATCAACCTAATACATGGTCTTCACATGCCATAATGGTCTGCACCTGATTCTTCCAATGCTAAATGTGAATCTCTGAATTCTTTGCAGATTGGCCTTTACTTCGTCATGCACAAGCAACTTACAAACCCCGAAACTTATATTAATAGCCTCAAAACAAAAATGTACATAGGTAATTAAAACCCAAAACCTCTCTCAAGTGCATAAATACCTTGAAGAAGATGTTGGCTGATATTTTCTTTGCTCAATGCTTCACAAAACAAAATGGAAACACAAAACACATATCCATATACACAACAAAAATTTGTATGCAATTTTTCTTAGGAACTTGGATCTCATGGATTTCACAAGTACCCTACACAAAAAGAATTGTCTACACAATAGGAGGGATATTGAATGTAAACAAAAACACATTTTTAATTTAATTATGCAATAATACTAGGTCATAAATGAACCCATTTTGCTTTGATATCATGTTTGAGAACGCATAATTAAGTCCCACTAACTTTCAAGGTTCAATTTGTTGGTGGGAACATGTTATTCTTTGTTGTATGACCTACCTCAAATCTTATGTCCACAAAGTTGCTAAAAACATAAAACAATAAGAAAAAATTTGAAGGTCCAACTAAAAAGCGGTTATTTCCTTTTGGCCTCCTCCACCTCTTATATTTCAACATAGCATGGAATTACGCTTACATAACATAAACTCAAACATATGGAAGTTTATAGGGGCAAAGGAGCCCAAGTATATGCTAGGATAAGCTAGATCTAATGAAGGGAAATAGAGGCATAAATTTTTTCTTTAATACCTCCACCACAAACATATGCAAGGAAAGGTCTCCTCCCATCTTGGTAGTGATAACCTCCTCCACACACAACCCTTAAAAATTATGAATAGAGGAATATAATCTTTGAAGAAATCAAAGTTGATTCTCTCCTACCTGATGCAATTAGTCATTTTATCCTTACAAACATTTATAGTGATTACTAGAGGCACATAGACCAATTCTTCATAATAGAAGAATTTGATCATACTTTTCCAATGATGGCATTATGAGAAAACCTTAGGTTAAATGAATAATTCCTAGCTAAGTTCTTTAAATCATGTCCAACCATATAAGAGAAGACCTGCTATGTGTACTTGGATACCATGGAGAAAGGCTCTTTGGGCTCTTTCATCAATCAAGGTATTGTTAAATTTTAACACCTAAAAGTGAGAATGAAGAATATTTCCTACGATGGTGGCCAATTATGCTTCTCAACACCTAGATTACAAAATCTTTGTCAATATCATTGCCATCACAATTAAACCTATTGCTTGAGATATAGTCATACAAGTAAACAAATTGGCTTTCTTGATACTAGATACATTCTAGACAATTCAATCCTTGCATCAGAGATTGTTGAATGGGCCCAACAAACTACTCATGATGCCCTTACTATTAAGTTAAAACTTTAACAAGGCATATGATTGCATCAAATGTCCTTTCATGACCTTTGAATGAAGAACCTTCATTCAAAAATGATGCCATGTCAAGACTTTAAAATGAAGGTATTTTTTAATTTAAATATTTCATGTCCAAAATGCTTTATAAAAGGAACCTTTGCATGAAGGACCTTCAAATGAAGACCTTAATTCAAAGGTCCTTCATTAGAAGATCCTTCATATGAAGGTTCCTTTAATGCCATCCCATTATAGCTCTTAGAGTTGTTAGAGATATTTTTGTTTTGAAGTAGAGATTGGACCATCAAATAGTGTCACCATGACTCTACCAAGATATCCATCAAATTGACAAACCCTGACTTACCTTAGCCTCTTTACCCCTAAAAGGCTTGTAGCCCTACCGGTAGGACAGTCAAAATAAAATCCACATATAAGCTTCTATCAGGCCCAAACCACTAAACTTAGACAAGTAATATATGCCCCTACAAAGTCTCAAAACCTTCTTTCTTGACAAGTGGACAGTAAAAGAGAAATGGACCAAAACAATGCTACTCCAAGAGGCCTAATTGGCAGGCTACAACAGGACAATTGACTATCTAGGCTCTCCCCTTCACCCCAAAGCCTTGAAATAGGTTCTTATAGGCTAGTTACACCCATTTCTATCACTCCTAAGTGCCTTCACAGTTAAAATCACCCTAAACAAGCAAAACTCAACTTTTTGCTTCACAATCTAGGCCTGTCACATGAGGATGCTAGGCCTAGAACATTGCAAAAATTCCTCCACACAACATGCCATTCTCCAGAACCCTTAAAAATATGAAAATATACACAAATATCTTCCATCCCACCAAGAATTAGCATTATTACAAATGGAGTAGGAGTTTTCAAACCAGTTCCTACTAAAATGGCAATATCTTCTTTTATACTCAATAAAACCTTGTCAAATCACCTCCAAAAGAAATCCATGTCTTCCCTCTATCCAACCATAATAGTATTTTACCTGTACAGTACGTACAGAGGTCGTACCACGTAGTAGAACAGGAAATTTACACACATATTTTCTAGAAAAAAACAAGCTTTTTCATTAGAACTTCAAAATGATTCATCAACCCACATGACTTGACCAAGAGAGGCTTATTTCTATCTTCAACCAACCTTCCCAATGTCCCACAACTTAAATTTGAATTGTTTGTACGTTGGGAACTAACAAAACATCATTTAGACACCTAATTGCCTAGTTAAGGAAAGTTAATACAACTTCCACAAGCTCGAATACAAAGAGCCTTCAAGAGGTGTCAAAAGGAATAAAAACCATTTCAAAACACCAAGGAAACTCCCCTACAACACCTGGTTGCATCATGGAATTTTGATTCTTTAATTTTCCAAGGTGCACCAAGCTTACAAAGTGAGGATGGAGACCTTGTGATTACATTGAAACTTATCACCAAGACTCAAAACCTACTACAAGCCTTTGAAGATGGTCCTTGGGACCTTATTACATCTTAGAAAACTTGAAATCAAAAAAAAAAAAAAACAAGGCCTCAAAGAGGCATGGAGACCCAAGGTGCCCCTGCACCAAACCAACATCCACAACTGACTTACAAACACTTAACAACCCATTATTTTGCAAAATTGCAATTTTGACAACTTTTAATGTCAACAATTACAATGGGATGGGAATACAATATGATAGAAGTGGGATAAGAAATGCATCATTTGAAGCATCAAACCAATATGCAAAGATGAAATAATTTGCTAACCCCTTAAACTGAAATAGTTTCTTTTAACTTTAAGTTTGTTGGGTAGCCAATTCTTTTAAGTTATCAAATCCTACCATCATACATAATCAAAATTTTGTTGTTTCAAATGACTATGAGCACTAACTTTCACTATTTGAAGATGTTGAAACCTTGTCATAGATAACTAAAACATTGATGCAACCACTCATCCTACCTTAAAACATACCAAAAGTCTCCTAGCAATTAGACATAGGAAGATTGAAGATGACTTAAACAATTTTTATTGCCAAAGCATAAACTTATGATGACTTAACCAGTCCTAGTACACACTCCCTCCCCATTAAATAGCTAGACATATGGAGTTTATAAGTGGAAAACTGAATCACCTCACACGTGCACCTGAATTATGTCTATTAGTGTTCTAATTCATCTTTTTCAAGACAACTTAAACCAAAATAGTATGTATGGTGAAACCATTCTTCTGCACAATACATTTGAGGCCTTGGTTGTGTAACTGGTGGACCATAGTCACATTCAAGGCTAGTTACAAAGTTTAAAGTCATTAACTACAAGGGATAGTCTCCTTCATATAGTGATTTGATTTGTGATGGACACATTTGGATGGTAGTAACAATAACTTGCAATCTATCAAGACTTGATTACCTTATAACCAGTCAAATTCTAGCAATGAAATGATAGATTAATCATAATGTTGCCTTGGGATCATATCACCATGAAAGAACTTCATCCAACATCCTTATGAGTGCAGGTACCACCAAATAGGTATTTGTCATATCTGTCTTCCTTGAGCGAGGGAAATTCGAGAAGAGAAGAGGAAAGCGAGACATGTAGTAGGTCTAAAAGAGGGAGATCAATTAGATGTCAAAAGATTAGAAGAAAATTAAGTAAATGCATGGAATTTTTTCTTGCTAAAGGGGGGTCATGTTCTTGTGATGATGAGAGCATAGGTGACATCGAGGTGCCCTTGAGGAACAAACATCTATAGAAACAATGGATACCCAAGGAACTTCCTCTAATAAACACTGATTTTTGTGTCAACGAGAGGATATATCACATAGCACCATCGTCATTACATGGTTTGGGCCTATTTTTCATGGACAGCATAAAGGTTTGTTACAAAAAACTTACTAAATTGATGGAGTATGTCGGACCCTATTACAGTTACAAAGATTGGATGCAGCTGGTTTGATATACATGAAGTATGCGTAGGTATGCACTGTTAGCAAATTATATACAACTAAAAGATAAGGATCAAAATAAAGGAGTGGCTATGTACATTGACGAAAGGCCAAAAACATTAGGCAATATTGTAGGGTTTATAAACAGTACATGACTTGGGTCAACAAATAAGCAACCCAGTTGCATATTCGAGGCGCGTGAGGGAAACCGTGTATTCGTATGTGCGATAAAATCAATAACTGTAGGGGAAGAGTTGCTAATCGATTACAATTTGAATCGCTTAGATACAAAAATAGTTACTATGGGGGTGGTACATACTATATACCATGTTAACCAACCTCCAATTAATGACTCGAATATACCATTTTATTATTATGTTTTTTTTCGTAAGTCTATTGGTTTCATTTCAATAATGTTTTTTATATCTAATTTTTGTCACAGTGGGACATTGATCATACGAGGAAGGCTCCAGCCCAGACCACAGATCGCGATGCATCTTCAGGTGCTTCTACCCAACAGGTTTGCCTCATTGTAATTGTACAAATTAGATATGAGTAAAATGTTTTATTATTATGTTTTTTTCATAAGTTTATTGGGTTAATTTCGATAATGTTTTTAACATTCTTGTTGCACTCGACTGATTGGGGAAAGGAACCAGCAGTAGAGGAAAGCATCCATAGGGTCAAGGTGCAATCATTGTTATTGGATGATGACATAAAAAAAATACAATGAAGAAATCCTTCAATTGTTATTCATAGTGCCTCAAACAGATGAGATAAGAGAGAGTTAAAATATTGACTGAGAGAGTACAAAACTTGCAAGTAAGTTGTCATGAGGTCTTTAATTATAACATAAGTTCATTCATGGTTTTATATTTTGTACTCTTTTATGTCATGAACTAAAATATATGTTGATTTTACAAGATTTTTTGTGTCCTCATGATGTTGCTGGCCATGATCAGGGTACTGCAGGTGCTACCCGCGGAGTAGGGTTCGTACAAGTGTCCATCCTGATCTTCCTACACATACATCACATCATCTGACCCCATCATCTGTGCCTATATTGTCGACTGAAATGTCGACAACACATAGCATGTAGGCATCGGGTAGTATTGGTGATGCAGAGGCCACTAGTACTAGTGATGTTTTAGCAGCATTTCCTAGATCTTCCCGTATTACTAGTACGAGAACATTGCCCGTCACATTTGTGGTGACCGAGGATTTCATTCCCATAAAGATAGAGAATGTCCCAAGTAATTTAAAATGTTTTAATTATTATTATATATAATCCAATTGAAATTTACTTATTGATCAATCTTTTTAGACAAATGATCCCATGATCATTTTGCAGGTAATGATGTTTTTTATAAACATCTAGGTGATATGATATTGGAGCTCTTTAGGTGCACCATATATACACGATGGAATTCCCAAAACAAGATTTAAAAAATGAGCTCATTAACTGTTTAGTTGTGTTGTTCGGTGATAAAACATTCAACCGAACCAAGGTCCTTAAGAAAGTTGGTACCTATCTAAAGTATGTGAGGGACCAATATAGGCCACATTTAGAGAAGAACAAAAAGTACGAGTGTCCCCCCATGATTCTGAAGAGGGAGTGGAAGGACCTGGTGTCGGATGGAAAGGAGAAGGCTGAAAAGAAAAAAGGAAAGACACCACCGAGCCAAGGAAGGTTTGTGATACTATCAACAATGTAATTATATACTGATTACTCTTTCTTTTTACATAATCTAACATATTTCAAACTTTTCATAGGTTGCCCGACACATTGAAGGCTACAAAGGCAAGACTAGAAAAACATGGGCAGCATAAACTTGGCTCTGGTGGTTATATGAAATTAGTCGCACGAATTGTAAGTATCAATAAATGAAATATTGTATCCAAATAATAAATTGCAAACAATTTTGGTTTTATCACACCATAGAAACAAAATTCATGATCTTATGCAAAAATGCTGGGCTCTGAATTCAACAGAGCACCCACAGAAGAGGACATGAAAATTTCCTTCCAACATGGCTATGAATTTGTGGCTGAATGCCTAAGAGTCTTGACTGGGCAAACACAATCTTCCACTGCATCCGACACGTAGGTAAATAAACTCAATAAAGTTTATTTAAAATTGAATACTTGTGCAATCTATTCAATATTAATTTCCACCATAAAGTAATTAAATGCCTATTTGTTTTAAATAGACAAGCAATGATAATACTGTATATGACATTGGAATGCATCTTGGTGAGGGTGGAGCACAACCTGTAGATGAAGGTCATGGTGTGCATCCCGGTACCAGATGTATTCATGTGCTATACAAAACACAGTATGGATTAATATAATTAAACATATTTGATTACAATTGGTGTATTAATTAATGTAACCTTTCGTGTTTCAACTTTAGAGCATGTAGAGTGTGATCAACATGTTGAGCATGATCAAGCTAGAGAAGATCAAGAACATGATGTGGCCCCATCAGGTAAAGAGGACCACTCTAATGTTCTTTTAAACATATTTAATTTCAATTGGTGTATTAATTAATGTAACCTTTTGTGTTTCAACTCCAAATCAGGATTTAGAGGGTGTTCAACATGTTGAGCATGAGGCTATAAGACAAGATCAGGAACATGATGTGGCCCCATCAGGTAAAGAGCACCACTCTAATTTTCTTTTAATTAATAAAATACTTGTAACAATAATAACAAAACATATCAACTTAACATTTCTTTGTTATTGCAGCAGACCCCCCCTTGCAGTGGCCTCCACGTCGTGATCAGTATAGGACTAGGCATACATTAAGATCATGAGTAGAGGATAGAACAACTGAAGGGGGGATAGATGATTTAGAAAACGATACTCCACTTCAACTTTTTTTAGCTTCAAAAAAGAAACAAAAAAAAAGTGATTGTAATCATATTATGACAACCATAATTTTGATAATATGTAAAAACTGAATGAATGAATGTTATATGTTAATGAATGAATGTTATATGTTATTAATGGATGAATGAATGGATGTTATATGTTTTTGAAAAGAGGATAAACAGGTTTTGAATGGACCCGAAACCATTTACAATAGGTTTTGAATGGACCTGAAACCATCAGGTTTTAAGGGGACCTGAAACCCACACCAAGAAGAACAAGCTTCCCATAAGAAAGAATAAAAAACATTCAATAGCGAAATAGGGACCCAACAAGTTGACAACCAGCCAAAAGCTAGCAAGCTGCCCAGAAAAGAACCAAGATTCTACATGAATCTTGACTTTATTGGTTTTGACGGGACCAACAACCCACTACAATCCATTCGTTTTGATGACACCAACAAACCATAACCAGGTTTTGACAGGGACCTTAAACCCAAGAGAGAATCCTGCAACAACCAGACCATAACAAGCCAGCCACCCAAGTAGATTAGTCTCACCATACTATTGGTAGAAACAAATAAGTCATAGGTTTGCAGAAATAGAGCCCCAAAAGTAGACAAAACCTTGCCCAGCAACAAACCCTCTCCCCCTCTATAGGAGAGATCATCAAGAGAACACGAGGCTCCAATCATTTTCCATAAAATCCAATTGCTCTCTCTACCTCTATAGGAGACAAAACCCAGCTCAACCAACCCACCAAAGTCACAACACTCCTACAAACCACCATTCCACCTCAATAGAAAAGGGAACCCCCTCAATGGGAAAAGCAGGAAGAGACCTTCAACCACATAACACACCTCAACCCGAGAGGGAGAGGACTCCACCTCCAAAGGAGAGGTCTTCACCTCAAAAGAAGACCTAGTATTTAGAGAGAAGGAAGGGACTACAGTGAGAAGGAGAACCAAAGTAAGCAACAACATCAATAATAGTTGGGTCTTCAAAACTATCTCTGAAAACCACCCAGCCCTCAAAACCTTCAGCACATAATACAGTTGATCCAACACCAACTCCATACCCATAGAATGGTTTGTCCAAGGCATCATCCCCCAAACACCACCAAAAAACAACAAGGCACATGGGGGGGAAACCATGAACAAGGGTTTAAGAAAGACAACTGCTCTCATCATGAAAAACTCCTGGTAATGCCAGCGCAGGTCCACACAAAACCCAGCAGAGCACATGGAAGAAAACATCCAAATTTGAGTGGGATAACCACTCCACCAAATGGGCCAGCATCCAAAAATAGTCTCCAAACCAGGAAAGTAGGCAATGAAATCCACCTGCCATTTGGAAACCACAACCGTGCTGGGATAACCCCCAAAGGAGAGCCACCAATCAGAGAAAGCGCATAAGCTAACACCCCAAAAAAAATGAGAAGAAGAAAAGGCCAACAAATAAAGCCCACAATCCATCCTACCACACTAAGCAGAACTAGAAATAAGCCCCTTCTTCAACCCATAAACTCCAAGGAAGCCCAAGAAAACCCACACTCCCAGCCAAAAGGAAGCCACAACCCTACCGACAAGCCCAAGAAATGTTATATGTTATTAATGGATGAATGAATGAATGTGAATATGTTAATGAATGAATGTTATATGTTATTAATGGATGAATGAATGATTAATGTTATATGATCAGGTATGGGGAATTGAGAGTGATGTGAGGGGGGGGGAGGGGCCAAATGAGCTTCCACCATCACGTGGTTGGCCCTGTTAAGTTGAGAATATTAAACTATTCTAGAAACAAAGAGAAGCTCAATCCAACTACATCCAAGTATATTTTTAATTCCTCTATCTTTCATCAATATCTTTACTATTTGAACCTCATATAGATGTTTTATATGAAGAACCCATTATTGTGAAATGTGCCTCTAGTTGAGTAAATTGAATCCATGCTCTACATCATAATTTGAAGTTTTTTCCATTCCAATGTTCCGAGTTTAGTTTTTTTGTATGGATTTGTATGAATACCACATTGTGTTGTGTGTGGATTTGGTTTCAAAGCTCTGTTTCTTTTGTTTTTAGTGGTGACATAACTCTAAAATTTGAATTTTTGTGCATAACAGGTTAGAGGAAAATTGACAGCTCTAAAGGGTTTAGAGGCTTGATTGAGATAGATACACAGATATTTGGATCTTGTTGTTGATGGGAGGCTTCCACTTAACCATGAAATTTTGTACCATCTGCAGGTATGCAAAAATTTCTCTACTTACATTCATTCAACTTATTGTCTTCCTTACCCTTGTTAAGCCACAACCATAACTAGCACACTGTCATAATGCTTCAATCTTAGTCATTAACCTTTTTCTTGACAAAAAGGATAATAGTCATTAATACATTACTAAGGGTAAACATATTTCATTAAAACCTATGGAGGATAAACCATAGTCTACCAATCCATTAGAGACTCATAGTGGATAAAACCATTGAAAATACATCATAGTCATAACGTTTGCTAAGGGCACAGGATAGTCTTTTGGATTGTTTACAAATTCATATCTATGATCACTTTCCATGTCTTAAAATTTAGCATGTAAAACCTAAGACTCATGTCCTCATATGCTTCATGCCTCCAAGTCTGTCCTCAAAAATTTCATGGCACAAGTCTTTCCACAAAAAACTTCATGCTCTATGAATCCTGGTCTATGATTTGTTTTCTTGCATTTGTTCTCTCAATGTTTTTCCTTTTGTATGTCATTGCATCAAAAACCTAATTAGAGAACCATTCACATCCTCTACTTTGCAACATCAAAACCTGATTAGAGAACTATTCACATCCTTTACTTTACATCATATCATTCTGCATTGCAATTGTATCCCTTCAAGGAAAAACAATCAAACACCTATACCAAATCACCAAGGCACATTAACAACCATCTATACCTTCTCACTATAGCTAATTATCAGACCTTCAAGACAATAGGTTCATCATCTACTTCACAACTCTATCCATTCCAACTTACTGTCCTTTTTGAAGTCAATTCGTCACTCATGCATATTAGATTCACCATACCTAAATCATTAAAAACAACATACACTACCTTTTATACCTTATCCTTCACCAAAACACCAAGGGACATGTTTAACAAACCAAATGCAATTGCTAACTTTTCACTATAGTGGTAGATAAATGATTATTTTTTCTTCTATTCCACAACATTAAGTAAAACTCTTGAAACTAGAAATACCCTGCTGCCTCCATGTGCCAAGCCAATTTCTCCAATATAGACTTATTGGGTGTCACCAATATAGAAGATAGTCACCAATATAGAAAATTTATGCAATCATCCCACAAAATCTTCTTTATTCCAAGTCATCTTGAGTTTTCCTATAGAAATAATGGTTTTGCTATGTGATTATGAGATCATCAAATCATTGAGCTTTGCACCCACCTTTCTAATGTCAATTTTGTAGGATTCGAGAGTTTTTCCTTATATTTCCATAGGTATTTCTTTAGTCCTCTCAAATTTATGCATTCATGTGTCATTTGAGAGGGTAACTCCATAAAGGTTTTGTCACAATTGAAGAATAATGCATTAGCTTATGTCCATCACAAAAATAACAAGGGTTATTATGGGGCAATTTGATAGGAAATGAGTAGTTCCCAGAGTATGCTACAGGCCTTCATACTACAACCTTGTTCATGATAGAAGATTCTTGTTTTGTGACATGGAAAGAATACATTAATTGATTGACAGACCAAGGATAGTGAACTATGTAGGAATATATGAAAGGGAAGTGATCAAGCATCTGCTACTATGGTAAGGCCAAGAGACACAGGTGGGTAGATATTTTAAGCACAAGTTGGTGACAATCAAGATAAGGAATCAATGTTAAAATATAGAGCATAGTCCATTAGAAATCATTGGATATAGTCATGAATGCCAAATGATCATTAACAATGTCAAGGGGCAATGACTTCATCTCAAGAGATAGTCATTTAAAATGCATGTCAAGTGGACTGTGCAAAGATAATTGAAGGTAGTGAAAAGTGACAAGTGCAGTGTCAAATGAAAGAGTCAACCATTTCTTAAAACTAGGGATAATCATAACAATAAGTTTAATACTCACCATAAAATGACAACGAAACAATAATGTCAGGACAGTCATGATAATGTTTAGTACAATGACCATGAATGCAGAGTTTAGGATAGCCTTGGTCCATTAAAGGTAGTCATAGGAAGGACAAGTCACGACTATCCTCAATGACGAGTAAGATTTAAAGATAGTCATATCATCATGACTGTATAGACATATTGATAGTGATAAAGATTCCATGAGATGCAAGACAATAGTAGATAATAGCAGCAAGGAAATGAACTATTTGATAGAATACTTTGGAAAACATGTATACACAATGTTGTAGCATAGACAAGGAAGTGAACTATTTGAAAAATTGCCTCAAATAAATGTGGTCTCATGGAATGCCATGACAAGCTAATGCAATTGGCAGTTGCTCCTAGTTATTAGTTACACAATGTGAAGTAATTGCATAACTGCTTAGGTTGACCGTAATAAACTATATTGTAATTGAAATTTCGTCATCTATCAACATCTAGTTATTAGTTATGCAATGTGAAGTAATACTTTGAGTTTGAAAGGTGTACAATGCAATGAATGTAATCAACGATATGAATATAAATTACAAAAATCTATTTTCTACAATTCATTAGTTAAACTCTTTATTTTATTTTGTATTCTATTATCTAATTGAACATATGTTCATGTGGGGAACATGATAAGATAGGCATGATTGCAGCTTTTGAAGGTGCATTATAGACTCTTCGTAGGTATGTCTACCAGGGCAGTTTCCACTACAACATATTGCAAGCCTAATTTTTAGATTGCTTCATTTAGCATCACCAATCATCTCCTCAAGAACATTGTCCCTATTTAAAATGATGGAAATAGTTTGCATCTATCACAACAATTTCTATTTAAATAGTCATTTTTTTGCATATCCTACAATCATTGCATTCCAAGAGATGACATCTCTTTGAGCCATTCCATCAAATAGTTCACGTGCCTTATCTATACTTCCACATTTTGAATACATGTCTACTAGAGAATTTCCAACTATAATATTTGAAAAAACTCAACCTTCCATTATAATATAATGGATGTCCATACCCTGTTCCAAAGCTACCCTTTTGGCACATGAAGGGAGAATGCTGACAAAGGTTGTCAAATTTGGTTTTACACTAGCCAATTACATTTTCTTTAAAATTTCTAAAGCCTTTTGAACAAATCTATTTTGTGCATATCCTGTAATAATTGCAGTCCATGAGACCACATTTCTTTGAGGCATTCTATCAAACAGTTCACATGCCTTGTCTATGCTTCGACATTTTGCATGCATGTCTAACATGGCAGTTTCAACTACATCTAATGAAATTCCTCTATCCTTTATGTTTTGATGGATTTCCATACCATATTACAAATCTCCCCTTTTGGAACAGGCGGAAAGGATGTTGGAAAAGGTTGTGGAATTTGTATTTACACCCACCAATTGCATTTTCTAGACTAGCATGTTTGCAAATGGAATACTTTAAAAAAAAAAATTGCACTGTTTCGTCAAAATTTCGATGAACCCAACCAACGAAACACCAAAAGCGTCTGATGAAATTGCTATACCTCCGACAAAAATTTTGACGTTATGACTTGCCCCTTTCGTTGCTATTTCAACACATTTCTAGTGGTGTTCCGACGTTTTGGCTAATTTGTCCCACTTGTGTTCTAGTTGTTGTTCATTGCTAGATTGACACACATTTCATCAATATTCTGATGAACACCTGATCACCTTTATCATGGAAAAAACCGATGAATTTAGGTTGTGCTTTCGATGGTTTAAGGTTTGTCGGGAAAGCGATGAAAATGTTGCGAAAAAATTACTTTAGTGGATCGTCGGTGTTCTGACAATAGTTTGTCAAAATTTCAACAAATGTTCATCAGAAATTGGAGCCGAATACAGTAGTGGGGGTTTGACGCTACTGTGGATCTAAATAAATTGGCTCTAGTTTGGGTATTCTTGCTTGGGTTACCCTTGGAATACTAGGACGAATCAATTTTCAAAAGCATTGGTTATTCCTTGGGACACTTCATTACTTTTGACTCCATCACCAGATCTAAGTCCAAGTTAGTGTTTGCTCACTTATGTGTGAACATTAGTGTGAATAAGACACTTCCTAACTCTGTTAAGCTTTTCTTTAAGTTTGGTACCCAGCTCCAACCAGTGTGCTATGAAAATGTTGTGGTCTACTATCAAAAGTGTGCCAAACCTGGTCACCTTATCTTTGATTGTAAGTCCTTTAATAAGGAACCTAACTTGGGAGATTATGTTGCTATTGCCAACTCTCCAAAAAATGTTGATCCGATTATTAGTGATTTGGAAAAATCTACATCACCAGACTTGTCTGAACCCCCTAACTCTGGTTTTCCTCTTCCTGGGTTGGAGACGAGTGTTGATCTAGCTTCGAGCCTTACTAATCTTTCCCTAATTGAGAATTTGGAATGTGATAAGGTGTTCGATATAGCTAATCTATCCTCTAGCCTGACTCTTGGGGGTGATGAGCTTGTTGGTGGTGCCTTGCTAAAGGTGGATTCAGCGGGGACTAGTGAGAATATGGGGGAAGAGGGTGAAATCTGAGAGGATATGGGTATTGGAGATGTGACAACTTTCAACTCCGAGGATTCAAATTTGGAGAATGTTATTGAAGAGGATAATTGGGTAACCCCAAAGAAGAGGAGGAAGATAAAGGCGGATGTGGGTGGTGATTCAAAGCCTGGAAGACCCATCCAGAGACTTGCGAGGTTAAGAGAAACCACAAATGAGATAGCCATTGGTAAACAAAGGACATTGGATGTGTCCTCCAAGAAACGTCAAAAATAAAGGTCATGTCATGAAATGTGTGAGGGCTGAACAAATATCATAAGCAACTTGCTCTAAAAAACTATGATTTAGAACATAAGATAGATGTGTTACTTTTACAAGAAACCAAGATGAAAAAAGCAAATTTTGATAATGTTGCTAAGTATTTATGGCCAGGGGCCACTTACTCCTATAGTGATTCTAAAGGGGCATCGGGTGGTCTTGTTGTACTTTTGAAACCTTTTAGATTTAATGGCTCTGAACTATTTTGTTGTTGAAGTAGTGTTGGTGTTTCTTTTACCTACCCGAGCAGCTCTTGGTCGCTTATCAATGTTTATGCTCCCAACCAGAGGAATGCTAGGTATGCTTTGTGGCAGGCTCTTTCTGACTAGGTTAAAAACAATAGTGGTTATCGGTGGCTAGTGGTTGGGGATTTCAACTCCCCCTTATTTCCCTCGGAGAAATGCGGTGGTCTGGTGGATTATTTTGAAAACATGGTTGATCTGGAAAACTTTCTGAGTTCTACTGGCCTGATTGACATAGACTTAACGGGCCAAGCTCTTACTTGGAAAAACAGGCATCTGGGGGAGGACTTTATTCAAGTTAGATTGGATAGATTCCTTTGTTCTAGTAACTAGACTAGCCTACTTAGTGCCACTCTCCGAGCTCTACCCAGGACGGTTTCTGATCACAATCTAATGCTGCTGACCTCAAGCGACCAATCTGTTGTCGGTCTATTCCCTTTCCAGTTTGAGATAATGTGGAATTCTGACCCTGATTTACAAAAACAAAGTTGTTGAATGGTGGAATATTCCTATTCATGGTTCCCCCATGTTCATAATCTTTTTAAAACTCAAACATATCAAATGTATGGTGAAAGGCTAGAACAAAAGGGTTTTTGGGGATGTTTTTCAGAGAAAAAAAATTGTTGGGGATAAATTGAAATTGATTCAAAAGAGAATGGAGGAGGGGGATTTCAGTCTTCCTACTTGCAACCAGGAAAAAGGGAGCCGAAGGGGGTGGGAACAAATTCTAAGGAAAGAGGATATTTTCTGGAAGCAGAAATCTAGGGTCCAATGGTTGAAAGAAGGTGACAGGAACACCTCTTTCTTTCATGTTTTTGCTATTAAACATAAGAAAAGGAATTAGATAACTAAATTTCACAATGCTCGGGGGGAGGTTGTTCTCCCTCTCTAATCAGTCTGGTGGCTATGGATTACTTTTAGATGGCTTATGCAGAGCCTACTGAGGCTCCTAATCTGGCTCTTGACAGTTTGTTGCTTGACCCACTCTCAACTATTATATCCCAGAATGATAACCTTGGGATCCTCAGTGTTGTCACTCCTGAGGAGGTCAAGTTGGCTAATTTCAGTATGGGGGCTTACAAAGAACCTGGCCCTAATGGTTTCCCTCCAACCTTTTTTTAGACCTTTTGGGAGATTGTTGGTGAGGACCTTGTCCTAACTGCTCGTGATTTTTTCAAATCTGGTAAGATTCTTAAGCAACTGAATCAGACCTTCATAGCTTTAATTCCCAAGGTTGTTGATCCTCAATCTATGGTTGATTTTTTCCTCATTAGTCTGTGCAATACTTTTTATAAAATCCACTCTAAAATTTTGGTGAACCGCATCAAACCTCTCCTTGACAAAATTGTTAGCCCCTCTCAAAAATGGTTTGTGCCTGGTCATCATATCCTTGATGCTACCATTACCACACATGAATTACTCCATTCCATGGATAGATGCAACTACATTGGTATGGCCCTTAAATTAGATATTTCAAAAGCCTATGATAAGGTTATTTGGGATTTTGTCCCAAAAGTCCTAGCTAAATTTGGTTTTGACCAATATGTGATCAATCTAATAATGGAATGTGTAACAATGGTTAAGTACTCTGTTCTGGTAAATGGGTATCCCTTTGGGTTTTTCTTTGCTAGGAGAGGTATCAGACAGGGAGACCCCCTTTCACCCTATTTGTTTATCATGATTGCGGATGTCATGAGCAGGAATTTCTCTAATCTACTATCAAAAGGGTCCATTAAGGGAATTAAGGATGCCTCTTCCTTAGAGTCGACTATGATTCAACAATTTATGGATGATACTTTTCTTTTTGGGAAAGCCTCTATGATTGAAGCCAGGAAATGGAAAAATTTCCTCAACAACTTTGTTGCTTGTTTTGGGCAATGCATTAACTATAATAAAAGCATGATTTACTTTTTTAACAACACTCCTAATTTGCAAGCTCGGGTGACTATTGTTCTGGGTTGTTTGAGTGGCTCTTTTCCTTTGGTTTATCTTGGTTTACCCTTTACTATCAAGGAAGTCTCTTCTAACTTTTGGAATTCAATACTGGAAATGATCCAAAGAAAATTGGCTAGGTGGAAAGGCTCCTTGCTTAGCCATGTAGGTAAATTATAGCTCATGTCAGTCGTTCTTCAAGGAATCCCTATCTATTTCCTCTCCATTTTTGAGATTCCTAGATATATTGTTGAGAAATTTGAGAAAATTCAAAGGATTTTCCTCTAGTCGAGGACCGAGGAAAAAAAGAAAATTTCTCTGGTTAAATGGGACAAGGTCTGTCAACCTAAAAGTTGTGGTGGGCTTGGGATTAGGACTATTTCTAATACCAATAAAGCTTTAATGGCCAAAGTGGACTGGGACAATTTGAGGGATAGGAAGGATTGGTGTAAGATCATGAATGCTAAGTACCTTCAAAATAGACCTTTGATTGGTGTAAGATCATGAATGCTAATGCAAGGTCTTTTGAGGAATAGGATAAAATGGAAGATTGGTAATGGTAATAAAATTAGATTCTGGGAGGACCCTTGGTTACTTGATACTCCCCTGGAAAGCTATGAATTTAGGAATCTTATGAGAGTGGCTCAATGATTCTTTGGTATTTATATTAGTGATTACCTCCTCGACCCTCATGGTGCTAGAAAATGGAATGACTTGGCCCTTTGCTGCCCCTTATCCCCTAATCTAAGCCTCCTTTCCAAGACCCTGCAGGAGTTGCTCTCCCTCACTAGACTTACTGCAACCAACAGGGGGGATGAATTCTTTTGGACTCATGATAAGCAAGGAGATCTTTTAGTTAAATCGACTTACAATCTACTGTCAGATCAGGGTGTTGTCCTCGATCTATGGAAGAAGGTCTGGAATAGACACATGATCTCGAAAGTTAACTTCTTTTGCTAGATTTCCTGTAATAACAGGATTCTCACTCGGGACAATCTAAGGAAAAGGGGTTTCTAGATCCCCAACAAATGTTTTTTATGCAAGTGCAATGAAGAATTGGTAGATCACTTGTTGTTACACTGCCCGTTTGTTGTTGAGGTGTGGGAGCTAGCTATAGGAAGATTGGGGATTCAATGTATTATGTGTCGGGATATCAGATCCTTTATCTTGAGTTGGTCTAGACCCTTTGTCCACCCTTTACCTGGTGAAATTTGGAACTAGGTCCCCCTATTATATGCTAGTGTATATGGAAAGAGAGAAACAATAGGATTTTCAGGAACATTGAGATGAGTCTGAAAGAGGTGTTTGGTATTGGTTCTTGGATTATTATGGAAAACATTTCGCTCTTCAAAGGGAAAACCCCAGATAAAGGTCCGACTAAGGAGGAAATAAGTATGGAAAAATCTTGGCACTAGAACCTGGATGCTAACTCCTATGACAACTCCAGATCCTTGGCTTAGAGTGTCACTATTTGGAAGCCTCCAAACAGTGGCTAGTATAAACTAAATTTTGATGGGGCTGCTAAAGGAAACCCAGACATAACCGATATAGGAGGAGTGATCAGAGATTGCAAAGGAAATTTTGTGGCTAGTTACTTCGGGGGGATTGGTGTTCCTTCTTCTATAATTGCGGAAGCTAGAGCGTTGTTGAAGGGATTACAGTTGGTTGTTTCCATGGGGATTGAGAACCTTCATATTGAAGGTGACTCTAAGTCTATTATTGATGCAGTTAACTTTGACAAACTATTGGGGTGGAGTTCTAAAGAAATTCTTTTAGACATAAGGCTCTTCGTGTCCAAGTTGAAATTAAAGGTTGCCCCCCATATTTATCAGGAGGGCAACCAAGTTGCTAATTCCTTAGCCAATTTTGGCACACATTGTAAATTTTCTAAATGCTGGGGTTCTTTAGGGAACCTACCACCTGGCATTTAGGGTATAATATTGAAGGAACAAAGCCCTTACTTGACCCATGATTATAACTAATCAAGCACTTTGTTGGATTTTATGGGGGGTCCACATGCTTATCTTTTGGGCTATGTGGACAAGTTTTAAAGATGAGGTGGATAACAAGTGGCATAATTTAAATTATGAGACGAAGCCTGTTTTGGAAAGGGATTTCATGAGATGTTGCGGTGGGTACTTGATGATTAAGACTAAGCTAGACCATACCTTACATAATCTCCTTTTGGGGATTATGTTAAGCCATCGTATTTTCAAAAAAAAATATTTTGATTTTGATGTGACTAATAATTATGAGATCAAGCTCCTAATTGGTTCTATCTTGTCTGATATTTTTTCTCCGCTTTTGAAAGCTAACCTTTTTGGTATATCTAAATTTGGCCCCGTAGCCATCTTGCCTAGGTTTCTGTGCATTTACTACATGGAAGGAAAACCTTCCATTCCCATCATGTCCTACTTACTTAGTTGAATGTGTTTGGAGATACTCATTTATGATTCCGCTAAGATTTCTTTTAGGAAATTACTTCCTCAAGCATCCGACCTGTCCATTGCTTTTATTACCAAAGGCTGCCATTTTTTGCTTAAAATCCTAAATGTGCGGGTGATTCTTCACCTCTCCATTATCTCTAACCTTTTATTTTCTTAGGGTTTTTGGTTATTATGTGTGCAGAGTGACATTATGGGTGGTGATAGGGTGCGAACTGATCTAGACAACTACAAAAAAATTCGCAAAGATCCATTGGTGTGGCACATATGTGTTGAGGGTGGTCTTGCTCCAGTGATGGAGAGTCTGGTGGGCCATGACCCAAATCTATCTACGTAGTTTATCAACTCTTGGAAAGATCATCGTGTGACTTTGGGTGGTATTTCCTTTAATGTGAATGAGGAAGTGATAGTGCAGGCGATAGGGCCCTTGTGTACTGGTATGAAGCACCTAAAGCACACTAAGACTCAAGATAATGAAAGTATGAACATGTTTTTTGTGGGGAATGAGGAGTTGGTGCGCAACCAGTCATATTTTGAAAGGGAGGCTCTCCCTCAGCCATGGAATGAAGTGTGCCTTGCCCTGATGAAGTATGTGACTCTGGAAGGTAGATTCAAAACCTACTATTTCTACCATTTCCCTCTTTTGAACCACCTCTAGCATAAAATTCTGTTAAGCTTTCCTTTTTTTCCTTTTGATGGACTTAGAAAGTTTTGTTGAAAAATGTATTGAGGTTGCTGGTATGAATCCTAATGACCCTCCTCCCCTATCGCTCCACTAGGGCCTCATTTTGAGGTTCTACCACTTCCATCTTGCTTTATGCTCACCCAAACCCATATTTGTTGTCCGTATTGCAGAAATTGAGCCTCCCACTGTGACCAATTTATCTTTGGCCAAGTCCAAAGGCCCCATCAGGAAAAACTAGCTAGTCCCTACTGACACGCATAAACCCAAACCCACTGCTAAAAAGCTTAAGGGGAATGTGGGTGCAACCCAGACTAGTGTGGCAGTTAGTCTTTGTGAGCTCAAATCAACCCCTGCCAAGACTGCTAGCAAGCCCGCCCTGAAAAAGAAAGGCAAAGAGGAAGGGAAGAGTTTGAAGGAGCCTCCGAGCAAAGGTAAACATGTGGTGGGAAAGGACTCTAAGGGGGATATGGTGGTCATGGAGACGGTGGTGACTAGTGGCAATACCATCATCCAACGCTCTGGTAGGTTGGCCAAGAATAGCAAAAAAGTGCAGGTGAAAGACTTGGATACGGAAGAGGAGCGGTCTAACAAAAAATATAGCAGGGACGAAGAGGAGTCTGAGAGTGAGGAGGAGGAGTATGCTAGAGGGCCCAACACCATTCCTGAAATTGGCAAAGTGCAGAAGGAGGACTCAGCCTCTTTGTCTTCAAACTCGTTGGACATTGAGTGTTCTGATACTGGAAAGACTGCGGTTAGAGGGAGGAGCTATGTGTGTTTCAGGAAAGATTGGAAAAGTTGAACAATTTTTTTTGTGGTTTGACCTGCTTCATGGTTAAGCTAGTCCATTGTGTTACAGACACCTTATCAGTGGTTATGAAGGATGAAATGGACAAGAAGAATGCTGAAGATCATTAGGAATGGGTTGGAGATGATGTTGTTAATCTCTTGTCAAAGAACTGGGGAGATGCTAGTTAGTTTGTTGTTTATCCGTTGTTTATCCATCTACTGTTGGTTTGTCGTGTTAGTTTTTTGGCTATGTTTTTTTGATGTTTTTGGGTCTTGAACTCTATTGGCCCCTGTGGCTCTTTGTGAAAGGGTACAACACCCTATAAATGCTACTTACCTAATAAAAAACAATTTAAAATCTAATTAAAGAATCTAAAGAAAAATCTAAACCTAATTAAAATCTAAATTAAATTAAAATCTAATCTAAATGTAATTAAAATCTACTTGAATTAAAATCTACAAAAATCTAAATCTAATTAAAATCTAATTGAAAATCTAAATTAAAGTAAAATCTAATCTAAACTTAATATAATTTGAATTCAATTACTCTAAATTAAAAAAAATTAACAATTCAATTACTCTAACTTTTTAACTTGAATGGAACACATGAATGGAGCGCTCGAGTAGGAATAGGAGCAGGGGTGATATTTTGAATTCTAAAGAGGCGGACGCTGATGGAGATGATGATGAAGATCCCGACGGGGGTACTCTGGTGGTTGTGCTGCTGCTTGTGGCTTGGACGTGTTCTCTGCGTGCACCTATTTCCTATGTTGTTGGTTTGTGGTTCCTGTGTGTGGGTCATTGGCTCGACCTCTCTTGGTTTGCAAGGAGTGCTTGGCTATCTTGGTGGCCTACCTTGTGGCTTTTCCTATTCATTTTGGACTTGGTGCTTTCTTCATTTCACCATGGTTTTTTGGTCCTTTTGTTGGCTTTAATGCTTGGTTTTCTGCTTTGGGGCTTTCCCTTTGTCATCTTCTGAGTGATCTGCTGCTTCTGCCTTTTTGGAAGGTTTTTTCACAGTGGCCCTGCTTGGGTTTGGTTGGCCTTGAGAGGGTTGTGTTTATTGGTTTATCTACTATGGAGGCCCCCCTGTGGAGCGGTTCTTTACCCTCCCTATTTCTACTGTGTTGAACCTCCTCTTTGGTGTGGTGTAGGTCCTCTTGGTAGGATGAGCTTTATTGTTTTATTTCTTTCCCCCTCTGTTGTTGGTGGCTTTGGGATTACTTATTTCCCTTGTTCTTGGGTTGGTGGGGGTTGGGTTGTCTCTTTTGCCCTAGTTGTTTTTCTTACTCTTGGCCTCAGTTTCTTATCCTTCTATAGTGTTTTTTTTGTGCTCTTTTCCAGAGATGTTCCTCGTTGCTTTGACTACCCTGGTTTTCTTGCTTATTTCTATCGGGTGGTCTATTTTCTAAGTTGTTTTTCTTGTTGAGCCTTGTGCTCTTCCCATTTGGGTTTTCAATGTTCTATTTGCAGGATGGGGGGTGTGTTCGTCAGGATGGCTAAGCTCCTTCAAAGGTTTATGCTTTTGGCTATTAAGTTACTTCTCTCTTGGTTGGTGGCTAAGGGGTTCTCTGTTCCTTTCATGCCTGCTACTTTGAAGAGTTTGTCGATTGTTAGTGTGTTCTTTTTACCTCCTTATGGGGTGGTTGGGTCTATCCCCATGCTTCTCTTATTGGGTCATTTTCTCGAGTTTTTGGTGGTTGTCATGGAGCTCCTTGTTGCTAGTTGGTTGGATTTCTTCCCTTTCCTATAGTCTAAGTCTTCTATTGAGGTGAAGATTACTCCTTCAGAGGTGGAGCCCTCTCTTTTAGACATAGAGTTGGGGTCTATGGATTTGTGGAGGTGCATTCCTTGTTTTTACGGTACCTTTGGAGGTGGTACATGCTCCTATGGAGGTGGAACTATTTTTGTTACAGTTTGGCTATAGTTGTCGTAAGGTTTTTCATGGCATCTGCTCCTATAGAGAGGAGCCTGCTCCTTTTGAGGTGGAGTTTGATTCAGTGCTTTGGGTTTGGTGGTTCTGCAAGAGGTTTCCTCTTCCTTGCTAGTGTGTATGGGAAGTTTCTTGGTGTTCTACTATGATTCCTAATTCTCCTTTTGAGGAAGTGCGCTATTGGTTAGTGCTTACAATTGTTGTGTTGTAGTCTGGTTGTTACAGGTTGATGGTTGCGTGGCCGTTTTAGGTGGTTATGGGTTTAAGGTCCCCATTAAAACTCGGTATTTTTTTGGATGTAAGTGGGTTCCAGGTTCCCTTGTAAACCCGGTTGGGTTCAAGTTCCCTTGTAATACTTGGCTTTGTTGGGTTTGAGGTTCTCGTCAAAACCTTTGAGCAAATCTGGGTAGTCATGTTGTTATTCTTTTGATTTGTTGTTGGTTCGTTGTTGGTCGTCTATGCTGATTCCTTTTGTAGCTTGTTCTTCTTTGTGTGGGTTTCAAGTGCTAGTCAAAACCTATTTGTAAATGGTTTCGGGTCCATTCAAAACTTGTTGTAAATGGTTTTGGGTCTATTCAAAACCTGTTTTTCCCCCTTAATCAAAACAATTCAATTACTCTAAATTAACAATCTAAATGAATTTCTCTAGTTTAAATTAAAGTTAATTAAAAATCAAAATTATGAATCTAAAATCTAATTAAAAAAAATCTAAATCTAATTAAAATCTAAAAAAAAATCTAATTTAAATTAAACAAATTTAATCTATTTTTAACAAAAAATAATCTAAATTAAAACTAAGATTATAAATAAAACTAAGGAAACCCTAAATTTGAATCGAACTCCCAAGAAACTTAGTTTTCAGGCTGCAGGCGCCAAGTTGGAGAAGTCGAGCAGAATTAATGAATGTAGGTCGTGGGTTCAACCAATTGCTAGTCGCCCCAAAGTTAAAGTCATTGTTAAAATTAATGAATGAATGCAAAAGTTTTCAACTTCAATACTTCAAAAGCAAAAACGTATTGTCGATGAGATTCACCAAGCAATGTCATAATTAATGAATGTACATCGTGTTCATCCAAAATTTGGCACAGATTTAATGAATGCACTCTGTGTGTTCAACCAAAATTCGACACAAATTTAATGAATGCACTTTGTGTGTTCAACCAATTGTTGGCATGGCCAACCCTCATACACACGGCTTTGATGATAAGAAGATAGAGTGGCCCACCCTCATACATGCGACTATGATGATAAGAAGATAGAGTTGAGAAATCGTTGAATGTAAAGAGCAACAAATTCATCAAAGATGGAAGTAGCAAACCTTGTCTTGGCTGATGAAGCAAAACAAAATGAAGGATGGGCGTTGCAGTGAATAAGTTTTCAACTTCAATACTTCATAAACAAAAACACATTGCTAGTTTTGTTCAAGCAAAGTTGTTTGGAAGTAGCACGCCAACTGGTTCTTGGTGTAAATTTTTGAAGGAGCATAAACTAATTACGTTGGAGAAAGCAACTCAAATACCTAAGCAAACTCTCCCTATGGATTTGAATCAATGGTTGATGGAGATAAATACAAGAACTTAGGATGGTAATGGAGCGGATGAAGAGATGATGTAAGTCTGCTACTGCTACAGGTCCTAAAATTTTAAAAATTGATTCATTGATACAACTCCGCAATACATCATTTACGCTTTCAAAATTTTTCCAAGAGTGTTAAATTCAATATGGGGTAAATCGGTATTATCCTTTAGGATTAAGATTTGCAAGAGTATTAAAGTCACAAGAATGAAATTGCGTGAAAATGATAAGAAGCTTCTATGTATTTCAAATCTAGGAACCTAAAGGAACCAATTTATAACATAAAAGTTTCCTTCCTTTGGAGTAAAACGATTTACACTACATCATTTATATCAAGTTTGTGGGTTCCAAGAATACATTGCATGGTTAAGTCGTAGCAACAAGCAATCTGGAATTTACTTGACAGTTTTAAAGAAAACAAAACATGATGCCTATCAAATTTTATTACAAATTACATCTTGGATTTGAGATTTGCAAGGTTTACAAATTGATTCATCAATTTCAAAATTTGATTTATCAACTCTATGATAATAGCCAAATAAGAAACTTGATATAGAATAACTTCATTTATTTTGATATTCCATTAAGCTTGTCAACCAAAGCAACTGCCAAAACCTAGGATAACTATTAGCATTGTAACACTCTGCTACCAATAAATACTTGAAGTGACAATTTACAACTAACTTATATAGATAAATGTCGGGATTAAAATTCCATGCACAATACTAAATGTAAGAAATGAAAAAATCGTGCTTACCAGTGCATTGAGAGTGACAAAAAAATAACCAAAGGCAAAAATAAGGAGTCGGGTTCACCAAATGTATTAGGGAGAAATTTTTAGGGAAGTTGCAAATGGAATAATAAATTAATCCCCTAATCAATAATAGAACACAATGGAAAGCAATAAACATAAAAATATTGAAACAATATCACCTAGTCTTCAAGCCTCCATTGATTGACCTCTATTGCCCTTCTCCACCTTGCTACAAATAGTATAATTTCCCTCAAATTTGAAGCGCAGCCATAGCCTATGCTAAGACCAGCAAAATATTAAAGTATTTTATGCTCAAGTACTCAATTCTCAAGCATGTTGTGTGTGTATGAATCAAAATGACTGGAGAGAGACCCTTTTTAAAGAATGCCAAATTGACAATGGATGGCTAGGATTAGAAGTTGGTAAAGCCCTAAGATCAAAGGGTAGAAATCAATGTGATGAGGAACATTGGGGTTAGGGAAAAATTAGCTCAAAGTTAGGGCAAGTTTTGAAATGAAGGGTTGAGATTTAATTGAAAACAATTAAATCAATGGTGGAGAAAAAGAGGTAGCTGGAAAATCAAACAATAATAGCAATTATTTGATTTATGGAGGAAAGTTTACTTTTGGAATTGAATAATGGTTTAACTCATAAATGAGAATAAGACAAAAGGAAATAAATAATTGTTTTAATTATTTACTTGTGAGATGAAAAGTGGGTTAAATGGATAATTTTATTTAATTGAAGGATAAATGGTAATGTTATTAAATAATTAATGGTAATTATTTAATTGCAGGGGAAAATGAAAAACAAATAATCAAATAAATTAGAAATTTATTTAATTATTGGAGGGAATAAGGATTAATTAGTGAAGTATTTAAATAAATAAATAAATGTAATTTATTTATTTAAATAATCATAGAGGAATAATTAATACTTGTAAGAGACGGGGACCAACCACGTTCAAGGCCCCAGGTCACAGAGATCCAAGAGCGGAAGACTGCCCTAACTTACCTAACTCTAAAGGAATGTCTTGAAATGAGGGATGAGAATGATGAGGACTTTGAGGTCCTTCAATCACTTTGCAGACCTGAAATCCAAAATGGGGCTAGGAAAGCTAGTTTTCGGGTTTGACACTGTACCTCAAGTAGCTTTCTGCTCGAGGACGAAAGCACGGTTCTGGGACGATAGCACGACGTGTTGGTGTCTCTTAGGTGCAATGGCTTCCGTATGACCAAAGGACCAAAAAGGCAGTATTAATTGCCAGAAAATAGGCTAACAACCTATCTAGTCACTTCCAAAGGGCCAAAACAGAACTATGAAGTAGGCAAGATACGATCAAATATGGTAAAGTAAATATAGGAGGGTTAAGATGACAAGAATGATCTCACAAAGATATTCGTTCTCCAGCTAGCTCCAAATGCACGTCCACCTACACAAAAGAAAGAGGGAAAATTGTTGGGGTTTGTATAGGGGTTAACCTCAATCAGACCCCTGTTTTGGTGTTTCCACCTCCACGAACAACCAAGATAGGAGCGATAGAGAAATGTATGATAAAGAAATAGTGAAAGTAAAGAACACAATAAACACTACAAAATAGTATTTTGCTACTCAACCAAATCGTAGAGGAGAGGAGTGAAAATGCTTACCACCTCCACCAAGAGCTCACTAGCTAATGAAGGAGAAAATGAGAGGACTCAAGCCCCTACTGCAATGGTGTTGTTCCACACTTGCTCTACGGAGTTGATGGAGTGTTGTTGTTACTGCTATGGGGTGCCAAAGTGTTGCTTGAGAGTGAGAATGATTGTCAGAATACTTAGGAGATTGTGTAGAGAGCTGAATTGGATGCTAAAATGGATTGTGTAGAAGATCAGGTTGCATGAAGAAGATGAAATGCATGAAGGAAGAGTGTTTTTAAAGGGAGAATGAGAAAAACAGCCATATTCAGGTCGATTGGTCGAAGAGGGGCATTACAAATCGACCCCAATGGGAATTGTAATGCCTTTGCAGGCTCCAGAAGCAGGAATCTGTCAAGGACGTAAGCGCACAGTGCGGATGTCTACGTGTCACGCAGGTGGTCCCCATAGTTATTCTTCTGCCAACGCACAAAACAGATGCCAAGTGGAATGAAGGCAACAGACTAATGTACATTTTCAGCTTTGGATTTGGTTTTCTAAGGTGACGAAATGTAAAAGGGGAATTTGCGTAAGGGGTGTAAATTCGATCCTATACATTTTTCCCCCACTTTAGTGAGCACGAATACTAACGAGTGCTTCGATAAAGTAGATCGAAGAGTAAGTAGGGTTAGATATTTATACCTGAACCGTCAAGGAAGCAGACCATAATCTGGGGAGCTCGAAATCACAAGGCAAGCAAAAAACTTCATAGCCTTGCAGAACTATGAAGTTGAAGAATGAAAGCGTCTTATAGGCCCGCAAACCTACAAGGAGGTAACCCCCAAGATCTTTCACATGAAGGAAGCCCCGTGAAGTAAGCGCCTCATAGGCCTGCAGACCTACAAGGAAGGTATCCTCCAAGATCTCTCACATGAAGGAAACCTAGAAATGCGCCTTATAGACACGCATACCTGCAAGGAGGCATACCCCAAGATCTCTCACATGAAGGAAGCTAAGAAAGTGCCTTACAGACCCACATACCTGCAAGGAAGGTATCCTCCAAGATCTATCACATGGAGGAAACCCAAAGAAAGTGCCCTACAGACCTGCAGACCCGCAGGGGAGCCACCTTCAAGATCTCTCACATGGAGGAAGCTCAGAAGAAGTGCCCTACAGACCTGCAGACTTGCAGGGAGGTATCCCCCAAGATCTATCACATGGAAAAAAACAAAGGAAGGGGACTCTGTAGAGTCAGAAAGTGGATTCATAGGCACACCTACAAAGCGACATGTTTACCCACAGATAGAGCATGTAAAAAAGTGGCCACATAGGCAAGTAAGTAGATAGTCACGCAAACCATCGATAGATTGGAAATTTTTTGAAGGGGTCCCTCGGGAACTCAGTGTGAAGAAGGGGTCCACTCAAGGGATGCGTTGTTCAAAAGTATGGAAGAGATTTTTCTCTCTTGAATCGATTCATCATCAAGGAATCCTTTTGAAAGATGTTCACTTCATCAAGGAATTCAAAAGGATGAAAATGCCCCCACACGAGGGGAAGGTCAAAGTTGTTCCCACCTCGAAGGAAAGGTTCTCAAGTTATTTATTTACAAACCCATGATGAAGAAAACACGTTCATTTAGGGCTCCAGGTCGAGAATGTGATTCTTTGAAAAGAGTTTGTGATGATTCTTGAGAAAAGATTCATTGGCAATGAATGTTTTTTCTAAAAATTGAAATGTTATAGAAATAGCGTTATCACAAATGAAAGGGACAACTCAAGCAAAGAAGAGAGAAAGATAAAATAAAAAGGAAACAAGAGACATTACGAACAAAAGGGCACAGGGGTAGCCTGCTATTTTGGGGTCAAAACTGCTCATATATATAAGCATAATAATAATATATAAAATGAATTGTCATCAACCCCCTACTATATCAAACCATGTGAGGAATGCACGAGAAGAAAAAGTAAAAATAAAAAATTGGGTTAACATGGAAGGAAGCCTAAATGCCCCCAACGCTTTGCATCATCCCCAATTTACCAAAAATCAAGTCACAAACATGGAAGAATGATGAAACAAATAGAAGAAGGTTTACAACACAAAAACCATGCTTGTATCCAAGCACTAACAAGGGTAACAAGGGTCATCTAGGAACACAAAGCATGATCATGAGGGAAAACATCACAACACACACACATCTAATGTAAAGATAAAGAAGGGGCCTCTCCCTACCACTGATCGACCAAGAGGTCGTCCACTTCCCACTCTAGATCATAGTAGGGGGAAGGAGGACGAGCCTACAATGGTGGGATATTAAGAGGAGGATCTTTTGACCCTCCCACAACAAGGGCTAAGGAAGAGGTCCCCGCAAGGTCCTCTCCACCAAGCTCTTGTGGAGCTAAGGTCAATGACTTCATGAAGATCGCCGACAAGGCTGAAACTTCATCGAGAGAGTTAAACATGCACTTTATAGGAGTTCCATGTTTTACCTCAATGGACGGAGAAGGTTGTGCCTGAGATTCACCGCTAGGCTCACCAAGTGACTCAGGAGTAGTGACGAACTCAAGGAAAGTCGGGACTAGTTCCATCACTATGACAAAACAAGTTAGCGCGAGACCACTTTTTTAGGGAAGGTGGACTCTCTTATGTCCTTTGTTGTTAGAAGGACTACCCTCCACCTTTTGCTCCGTTGGGGGACATGAACTTCCCACAAACAAGGCGAGAGGTGCAGAGGAAGAGGAGGAAGAGAAAACCACAGTAGATACCATTGAAGTGTTTATCATATCTATTTTGGGAAAGGTGGGACGTTCAGAAGGGACATCAACAATGGCAGCTCCATCGAAGGAGCAATGAACACCTACACCTTTTTAGGGTCAGGTGCATTCGTGCTCAAAATAGAAGCCAAAAGTGATATGGAGCTAGATTGAACGAAAGAAAAGGGGAGGAGAGAGGAGGACGCGACAAGAGACCTTGATATAGGGTCGGTCGTCTCTTCTTCCTTCCTCTGCAAGGAGGCCTACTCAACCATGAGAACCTTTCGCCGACACTTGCACTCGCGCACAAGGAGGTTTATGTGACTCTTAGAACTGGAGGCCAGAGGCTATGAAGGGACAAAAGGCTCCTGCTTGGCCATGGGAGTGTCCACCACAACCATTTCTAGTGGAGGAACAGACTTTTGAATGGGAGCAGGAGGAACAGCTTGGGAAGCAGCGGGGGGAGTCGGCTCAAGTGCCTTGGCAGCGGGCCTCTTCCCATTCACTACTTTTGGAGTAGGAGCGATAAGAGGCCACGAAGGTCAAGATAGAGGATTCCCCATGGGGACCTTTCTTCCTATTATACCGAACGGGCCTAGGCTCCATGAGCAAGACATGAAGTTCGAATGCGAGACACTTGGGCTTTCGCCAAGCGGGCACCATAGGGTTCTCTCAAAAACACGAAATGAAATCTAAAGGCACCATGGCAGGGCAAGAGAAAGAGTCAGGATGGACAGCAAAAGAGGAAGAAGGATGATCTTGGGACTGCTTCTCTTCTTCTCTTCTACGTGCCTTGGCAGCATCGCTGTTAGCTTTTAAGCAAGCCCTATGTGAAACAACATAAGGCAATGAAGGGTATCTCACTCTCAGTGTCAAGTGACCTCTATTGTAATTCTGATAAGTTCAATATAGAAGGACCTTTCTAGGTGAGAGAGGACCAACAGGCGTAGGCCAAGAGTAATCCAAGGAGTAGCTACCACGAGCAACCAGTGGTTTATAATTGGTGTCGTGAATCACTTGCACAGAACCCTTGTGGATAAATTTTAAACATTTATGCATGACTGAAGGTACCACATTCATAGCTACTAACCAAAGGATACTGAGCTTCACTCTGAAGATTTTGGATCTAGGGATTATGTTGAACAAAAGCTTCACAGATTTAGGTCCAACCAAAACTGATAAGACAATACTACCTAGAGGAGGTACAAAAAGTTTGTCATGCGTGCGGATGGTGCTCACAGGTGCATCATACCTGTCTTTATGTAAAAATTTGATTAGCATGATCTCCTTAGTTATAATGTTTACTTGAGATTTCGGATCAACAAGAACACCTACTACGATGTTTCCCTTGATTTGCACAGGGATGTAGAGAGGAAATGGTTCCCTATTAAAACCCATCGGTAGATCTTGCGAAGTGAAGGTTATACTAGTACCATTCCTCATAGGCTGCACAGAGGGGATAGGTTGATGTAGGAAAGAGGCCATTACACACACTAGACGATACTTTCATAGAGTCCTTAAAAGGTTAAAGGATAAGATGGTGACCCAATCAAGGTTTCATTACACAACACCTTCATAACCTTCCAACTACGCCTACTAGGGGTTGCAGGTTGGGTTACGAGGTGAAAGCCTCACAACACTCACACCTACAACATTCCTAGAATACGAGGAAAGAAAATTTTTGTATCACAAAACGGAACCAAAATGGTTCACGTCGGGTTCACCAAAAATGTAAGAGAGGGGGACCAACCACATTCAAGGCCCTAGATCACGGAGAGCTAAGAGCGGAAGGCTTCCCTAACTTACCTCACTCTAAAGGAATGTCTTGAAATGGGGGACAAGAATGATGAGGACTTTAAGGTCCTTCAATCACTCTACAAACCCAAAATCCAAAATGGGGCTAGGCAAGCTGGTTTTCAAGTTTGACACTGTACCTCAGGTAGCTTTCTACCCGAGGACAAAAGCATGGTTCCAGGACGATAGCGCGACGTGTTGGTGTCTCTCAGGTGCGCTGGTGTCCGTACGACCAAATGACCAAAAAGGTAGTATGAACTGCTAGAAAATAGGTTGACGACTTAGCTAGTCACTTCCAAAGGGCCAAAACAGAACTATGAAGTAGGCAAGATATGATTGAATATGATAAAGTAAATATATGAGGGTTAAGATGACAAGAATGATCTCACAAAGATATTCGTTCTCTAGCTAGCTCCAAATGCACGTCCACCTACACATAAGAAAGAGGGAAAATTGTTGGGGGTTGTATAGGGGTATGCCTTAATTAGACCCCTATTTTGGTGTTTCCACCTCCACAGACAACCAAGATAGGAGCGATAGAGAAATGCATGATAAAGAAAGAGTGAAAGTAAAAACACAATAAAAACTACAAAACAATATTGTGCTACTCAACCAAATCGTAGAGGAGAGGAGTGAAAATGCTTACCACCTCCACCAAGAGCTCACTAGCTAATGGAGGAGAAAATGAGAGGACTCAAGCCCCCACTGTAATGGTGTTGTTCCACACTTGCTCTACAGAGTTGATGGAGTGTTGTTGTTGTTGCTATGGAGTACCAAAGTGCTGCTTGAGAGTGAGAATGACTGCTGGAATGCTTAGGAGATTATATAGAGAGTTGAATTGGATGCTAAAAGGGATTGTGTAGAAAATTAGGTTACATGAAGAAGATGAAATGCATGAAGGAAGAGTGTTTTTAAAGGGAGAATGAGAAAAAATGGGCATATTCGGGTCGGTTGGTCAAAGAGGGGCGTTACAAATCGACCCCAATGGGAAGTATAACGCCTCTGCAGGCTCCAAACACAAGAATCCATCAGGGATGTAAGCACATTGCGCGGACGTTTGTGTGCCACACAGGCATCCCCGATAGTTATTCTTTTTCCGACACACAAAACATACGCCAAGTGGAACGAAGGCAGCAGGTTGATGTGGATTTTTTCCTTCAGATTTTGTTTTCTAAGGTGAGGAAATGTAAAAGGGGAATTTGCATAAGGGGTGAAAATTCACTCCTATACAATACTTTAATTATGTGAGGTAGAAGCGTGGTCATAATAGAAAATATATTGCTTACAGGTCTAAGCCATTTTTATGTGTCTACAATTGGTAATCTCCAAAGGTTTCTTAGCTTGGCTATGAGTGCGGGTACATGGTCCAACAATAAAAGAGCCCTTTTCACCTTTTATCAAACCCCCATTAGTAGCAACAACATCCTTAGCTTGTCCAAACTTCTCATAACCCTTCCAATTTCTAGCCTTCTCGTATATAAGGATAAGACCTTTGACATTATTCTGAATGGAAGTTTCACTGACCTTAACTAGTTTATCAAGGTTTTTCATAAACTTTCACAGTCTTCTCCTCCAACACAAAAATGCATTTTTCATAACCTTTCTTGATGATCAACACATCCTTGGCCACATCCTGGAGAATATTCATCATCTTATTATTCTCCTCATAGGTTCTAGACCCATCCTCTTGAGAGTTCTTCTTGTCATTCCTACTAAGTAGGGAGCAAACTTTAACATTGAGTTGTTTGATCTCAGTGAATAACCATTTAAACAATATGAAATAAGTGATAGTGCCTTGCTTTGCCAATCCTAAAATATCAAAGATATCATCCTTATTACAGTTAAAAATATTAAGATCATCAACAAAGTCAGCAGGGGGAGTATTCTAATTCTCTTGCTGAATATTGTCCTCCATCATCACTTTACCTTTCTCCTTACCATGGTCATAATCATACACATCCATCAACTTGATAGGTTTAAAACCTCCTTCATGATAGTAGAGGAGGGTTGAGACTGCCCATCAAACACTCTAGGATACTTACCATCCACATTAGCATCACCATCACCCTCATAAATCCCATAATTCTTCTTCTTAGTAACTGTAGAGTGACCATACTTCCTCGTATCCTTCTTAACCTCACCACTACCTTTACCAAGCATAGAGCTCCTCCTTTTAAAAATAGGGGAGGGATTTGAATGATCCATTAAACCCTCACCATGGCCTTGAGTAGACTTCAAAGTCTTCCTCATTACCCGTGTGAGAGCCCCCATGGAACAAGAGGGCTAAGGTCTTTTCTTGGCAGGCTTCTTCAAATTAGTAGCCAATTTAGAGGGAGGTTTCAAAAAAACTTCCATTGAGTCACCATCAGTGCCCTCATCCTCCCAATCCACATCCTCTGACTCCTCACTAGTATCATAACCAGAAAGCTGCTTACCACGTTTCACTAGATGGGGTTTAAACATTTTCTTGGGAGCCTCAAGAATGTTCAGAAAAAGTTTTGACATATTCCATGATCAACAAGATGAGACCTTCATGCAAGACAAGACTCCTAGAACTTTTCCTATGATCCTTTATGCCATTTTCTAACAACAACAAACAATAAGGGAAGGAAATTAAATGCTTATGCTTGAAATGATTTAGTAGGATGAATTGAAACCCAAATTATACTAAGAACTTGCCATTAAGAGAGAAGTACCGCATCAAAGCCTCAACCATTTCTACCCAAATGGGCTTGATAGAGAGTCTATCATAACCATCACAAGCCACCTCAATCAATTTCTCCCGTTCGTTGCCCTTGAAAAAGAGTTTCATTACAGAATTAGAGGATTTTCTATCTCTAAATATTTTTCTACCATTGGTAGACAGACCCGTGATCATACCAATAAACTCCTTAGTGACCTCAAATTCCATACCATTCACCTTTAGAACATGATCCTTTCAACCTTCCATAAAGACTTTAGAGATTTGTGAGTCATACCCATGCAACTTCTCAATATAGGGGGAAACCCATCCATCCTTAAGGATTTTCCAAACCCTCTCATTATTCCTGGTAGCCTCACACGAAATTAGTTCGATTATACTCCTATCACCCCCATGGCCGCAAAAAGAAAACACAAAATGAAACAATGAAGAACCCACTAGAAGAGAATGAATAAATGCCACTCCCAAAGCCAAGGAAGAAAGCCCCAAATTACACCTAGAATCCATGTGGAAAATATTATGAAGACTCTAGTCATAATAATATTTAAATGCAAGACAAATTCAAACTACCGATGTCCTTAGCAATAATTCTAAGGACATCAATGGGAAGGCCCTCATCATTAATCATAAGATTAAACTCCCCCTAATAACTAACAAACAATTATACACCCCCTTGCAACATTTGTATTTCATGATTCAAGATATTAAGAGCTTCGAAGGGGGGGTCATTAGAGCCCCATTCCCTAGACATGGATATCACCCCAATATTAGCAACACAATCAATAAGCATGCTTCCTTCCCAAAAAATATGAGAAATATGACAATATATCAAAGGAATTAATAATAGAGATGAAGTCTCTAATAATGCTCTTGATCGACCAACTAAGAGTTTGGTTATCCTCAAGGAATTTGATGATGTTCATAGAGTCTCCCTCCAACCAAACCTTCTTGAAACCTTTGGATTGAGCCAGTTTCAAACCATAGTAGGCAGTAGAAGCTTCCACAAAGTGGTTTTTGTTGTACTTTCATAGTTGACCCAATTTACAAACACAAAAACACACACATCACATCAATTCAAATTCCATTCAACTGCTAACCCAAACATAAGGGGACCAAAACCCCAATCAACCATTTTGGCTCTTCCTTGAGGACAACAACCAAGTGGTTTTTTATGATCATTTTTGTGTCTCCCAAATATTAAAGTGTTGAAGAGTGTGATTTAGGTTAACACTAGCCTTGGATCCATTTTTCAACACTGCAATTTTCACTCCAAAAATTATTAAAAAACATATATTCATTAAAAAATTAACAAAAAAATAGGCATAAACTACATGGTGTTAGCTAATTTTTCACTAAAGTGATTTTTTAAATACTTAAAAAAGTTATCATTTTAGAGGTACACACCATATGCTATGATATTTTTTTAACAAAAATAGGAGCACTTTGTGTGCTATTATTTGAACCCCTTAATCTCCACCATTTAAAAAAAATAGTATTTTAGAAAGTAAATTCATTGCACTACAACTTTTGTTCTTGTTGCATCTTCAAATTTTAAGAATAACTATCTTCAATTTCTCATCCAAAACCAATTTTTCCTGATTTCAAAAAAGGTGGCCACTTAAGACCCCCTTTTGATCCCCTATTTTCATGCACTTACCTAGTTATGAGTTGTGAGTTAAGACATTTATAATTGTGATGGTATAGTTTGCATGTGTTTTCCACCCTAAACTATTTTGAATTAAGTTATGTAAAGTGATTGTTGTTGTAGGGCGATAACACAATAATGTGTCCCACTTTTTAGTGTAATTGGGGCATTGAAATTAATATTTTCAAACATTTTTTAATTTGTCTTAAAACAAATGGTCAAGAATTTAAGGATAATGTAAACTAATGAGTTGTGAATTATTTTATCTAGCTTCAATTTATAAATTTATAATTTTTTAAAGGATTATTTCTTTTTTTTTTAATCAAATTTTTATTTTAAATTATTTTTATTGAGTGAAATTTTATGTTTTTTTTTTTATAGGTAATTGCTATCAAAGGGGATATGGCCCATTTACATTGAAATCAGATGGAAAAACATGCCAAAGTGCATTCAACTACCAGCACAGTCCAACACACAGACCCTCCCATACTACATTAGCAGGTAATGAAAAATCACTGCCAGACACCTTCCCATTACCGTCGCCTATGCACAAATGCTCTCATTGAGCCATGAATAACTAGAATTCACATACCCAATCAACCCTTTGAAGGGTGGAAGGAATTCATTTTTCCATAAACCTCCATCTTTGGTGAGGAACTTCCAGCTGCTTGGTGCCTTGACGCTGCACAAGTGGGTCGCTTTCTCTTTACTTCTGTCCACTGTAATTCTTCATGAGGCTTGCAAATAGGGGATGATTCATTAATGTTTGTCCACCATCCCAACACCAACAAAACTACCCAAAGCCACCTCAAAATTTCATGTAGGTTTTACATTTTATTTTTTCGATGAAGAAGAGGGGGCAGCCACGGGGTCACTTGTTGTGACAGTCTTATTTATGGCCTCCATTGTGATGGTCTTATGAGGGGCCTCATCAAGAGGCTCAATTTGAACATTTGAAGAGTTCTCTTGAGAAGATTGTGTGGAAGAGGAATCTTGCAGTCTAGGAGAGACAACATAATGCTGAGTATCTACCCCAACCCACCATGAAGAATTTTTGCTTGTTGTCTGAATGCCATTCTCCTGAAGATGCGCCTTAAGACATTGATGAGTAAAATGAGCAGTAGAGAAGCATCTTCCACATCTGAAGACGATCTTATCATAGTCTACTAGTTGTCTCCAACATCTATTGCCCACTTTTAATGACAGCTCTACAGGGAGCCCAACAGACAAATCCATTTCTACACATAGGCGTGCGCAGGTAGAACTCCTATAATGGGTTGTTTCATTGGAAATACAATTATACTTACCCAAACTGTTGCCTATAGCTTTCAGACAATCCAATTCCCAAAATTGAAGGGGAAGGTAGGGTAATCTCACTCAAAGAAGGGAAAATGTAAAGGTTTCAGTGCGGGGATCAAAAGAGGCATACTAGGGCTTCATGCATATGAATTCCTCTTGAAACTTCCAAGGGCCAGCTTTCAGCACTAGATCCATCTCTTTCGTTGACTGAAATTCTAGAATAAAAAAACCTCGAGCGTAGGGATAAATATATATTTCTTCTTTCATAACCTCCTTCCAGTTTTGTGAGATCCATGTGTGCAAAACGCTCAAACTGGGCAAAGAATTGGTCATTCTACAAATTATTGCATGCTTCTGAAGATAATCCTCTCTATCACCAACACAGTCTTCCAAATCCACCTTAGGGAAAAGTGCAGATAAGTGCACATGAAGCAGGCACACCTTGTTAATAGCTTATGTTGCATTAGGAGTGATTAATGGGGAGACAAGAGGTTTTCCACCCTTGCGACCATCTTGATCCAAGATCGACACCCCACCGCTGACACCCATCCATAGATTGGGTCTTCGTTGTAGGTTTGAGCTCACCCACAGAGGGCCAAAATGAGGCACACGAGCATGTTGAGTGCCATGTGAAGACACCGTCGAGTCATCGATGCATGAGTTGTTAGAGGATTGGTGTTGTCGATCCAAAATACCCACATGCCCCAACTGTGAATTTGAAACCTCGCCATCACCCTTTAGGGTATCCTTGAAATTCATCTAGCCAAAAGGTGATCTCAGACTTGTGTGCTCGGGAGCGCCAAACCTAGCTGGCTCGCAAACGCCGAATGCACAATGCGTGCCCTGGAGATCGCCATCGGAAGGAGAGGGAGGTTTCGAGAGTGTGGTAGCAGAGGTGCTCATAGCGCCAAAATTTTGCAGAACTAGATCATATATATTATTAGAACAATAAGGAGTGCAAGTGAAATTTTATGTTATTGTATAAATATAATTACAAATAAAAAGTTCTATAATTTCTTGGAGTTAGATCATTAACTCCAATGTCTAGTGCATTTTTTTGGTAATCTTTTATTAGGTATTTCATTTTTTATTAATTTTTGAAATTGGTATTAACAAAAAATTCAAATTAACATGGAGGATTTGGAGGACAGAGAGGGGGCTCGGGAGGATCCTGTCAAGAATGTTGGGTCTCAAGCTACACCACCGGTCAATTGGGGTGATGTTAACATGGACCTTTTCTGTAGGATGATGAAGGACGAAACTCACAACTTCCTCTCGTTAGTGAAGTGGCTTTTCTCAGAAGTGAAGGAGCTCAACGTACAACTGAAAAACTGGCAAGATGTCTGTGTTGCGCTTGTGCATAGCAACCAAAAGGAATGGTCGATCAAAGGTAAGGTTAAGACCATGAATGTAATGCTTGATATACTTGCTATTGATGCTGGTCGACTTGGTAAAACTCATGAGGAGAGGATTACATTCCTAGAAATGGATGTCCAAAAGACTATTGAGGAGAGGTTTGTTAATATGGACAAAAAAATTAGTAAGATTATTGATGATTTGAAGACTGTTGTTAATATTAGCAACAAATCCTTGAAATCTAATGCTAAGGGTCTCTCTATTTTAAATGAGAAATCTATAAAATGGACATGAAAGTCTATTGATCTAGGAGAACATGAGAAGGCCATTGAGGATGTTAATCGAATGAATCTAGAAGAGAAGACTGAGGAAATTGGCCCTGATGTGGAGAAGAATTTGGATGCTAGCACGTGTTTGAGAACGAGGAGCAAGACCAAGAAAAGGTCTGCTATTTCATTTGAGGAGCTCAAGGATGTGGTTCAAATGCACGAGGGGGTCATTGAGGAAAATATGGCCTCGACCAATGTTCTTAAAAAAATGTTGTAGCTTTGTTGTTGCTTTTGTTTGGTCAAATTTTTTGCTAATGTTTTGCTATTGGCCTGTTGACGGGTTACCTAGTTTTATCTTTTGTTAGCTTTTTGGTTTTTTTGGGATGCAGGTTTTATTAATTTAGTCTTTTTAGCAACTTCTCTCTGTTGTAAAGGGTTTTGGGGCCCCTTCAAAACTTGCTTTTCCTTATCAAAAACAAAAAAAATCAAATCAATATTTTGTCGTATCGCATTCCTCTTAGAATATATATCAAAATTATATTTTTGTCATTTAAATAAGGAAATCCATGCAAAGGGTGGTGTACTTTTTTGGGTTTTTTCTAACAAACTTTTTTCATTTTTTCTAGTTCCTTGAAGATAGGTCATTATTTTTTCATAATGGACATGCATTCATTATAAAATAAAAAATATAATACATATTATATTTTTTAGAAAGCTAATATTTAGGTATATGTATAAATGGCATTTCTAAATGACTTCATTCGGTCCCTTGGAAGGTGAAGCAAAATTACTTTTTTGTTAGCATTTCGATGGATGTGAAGGAGACTTTGTCAATGCCATTGTAGAGTGATTGTAATTAAGATATATGACATCGTAGAGTGATTGTTGTTGTATGGTGACAACACAATAGTGCATCCCAAATTTTAACATAATTCGGTCACCAAAATCAATATTTTTTAATATTTTTGAATTTGTGTCAATTATACCAAACAAAAGGTTAAGAATTTAAGGATGATGTAAACTAATGATTTGTTGAATTTTCTATCTAACTTCAATTTATAAATATTTAGAGATTTTTGAAGGATTATTTCTATTTTTTAATTTTTAATTATTTGTATTAAGTGGAATTTTATGTTATTGCACAACTTTCACTACAAATAAAATCTCGTCATAATTTTTTGGAGTTAGAGCATAAATACATTGTCTAGGGCATAAATAAATTTTATTAACTATTTTGTGTATTATTAATTTTTAAATTTCATATTAACAAAAAAATCAAAGTTATATTTTATTGTATCACATTTTTCTTCACACATCAAAATTAAAAATTTATTTTTCATTGAAATAAAGAAATCCATGCAAAGGGTGACTTTTTTGAGTTTTTTTCTAACATAGTTTGCTATTATTTTTAGTTTCTTGAATATAGGTCATTATTTTTCATAAGGAACATGCATTCATTATAAAATTAAAAAAAATATAATATTAAAAAATAATAAATATTATATTTTTTAAAAAGATAACATTGAGGGATATATATAGAATGATATTTTGAATGATTTCATTTGGTCCTCTAGAAGGTGAAGCAAATTTACTTTTTTTGGTGAGCATTTTGATAGACATAAAGGAGACTCTATCAAATATTTGATTTAATCCCAGGGGTTCCATCTAAGAGGGTTTGATCTAAAAGGTTTGAACTAATTCCCTTTGGTTGAAATCCATTAGATGGAGCCCCTCTAGATTTAAATAATGTATTTTTCTAAGAAGATATAATTTTAGGTAAAAAATAGGATGGCCCACAGATGGGACAAAAATTTATGCTTCCACCCTATAGTGTGGGCTATGAATAATGACCATTTGAAGGTGTTGCATAAGGTTTTGGATACTTAAGGTTGATAGTTCTTTATTTTCTATTATGTTGTGTTTCTTTTATGAGTTATGTATGTTTAATGCCAACAATTCATGTGTGTTGTGAACTATTGTTATGCGTGATATTTATATAATATATAGATGTTTATATTGTGATTGTGTTGTGAATTTCAATGGATTCATTTGCATGCTTGAACTTTAATTATAGATCTAGGCATACACATGAAAATCAAACAAAATAAATAAGATTATTACATGTTGTATTTGTACTTCATTAATGCTTGTAAATTATCTATTTTTACACCTTGAGAGTTGAGATTATGGTCAGGGAGGAATGAGATACCTTTAATGTTTGGATTAATTTTCCCTCACTATATGTAGTAAGAACTTGGAGGTAGTTGTTCATGGTTGGTGAGCATTTTGGAACTAATATTATCGTATTATATATTTTTAGATATTTTAGAACTAGTATTTATATGGTAGATTGGGCATATTGCTTATGTATTTGGATTATTTGGATGGGTTTTAGTTTGAATCCAATGTACCACTAGATCATGTATTTATGATTGCTTGAAATATTGTAAGTACTAATTAGAAATATAGTTGCATCATATCTTATGAAGGAACTTTTGATAAGTATACTATGAAGTTGATCCTTGTATATTCCTTGTTTGCTTTGAGTTACTTGTTATATTTCAAGAAATTTAAAGTTGTAAAATGATGATTATTACAACTATATTAATTAGCATATTTCATTAAAAAGAGATAGTATACCAAATATTTTTTTTATTTAAATTCATTTATTTCATTTTACCCAAAAAAACAAACATATGTAATCACAAAAAAAATTACATTGATTTTTTTTGGAAAATCTTTGTTAGCGATCAATGCTTTGCATTGAAAACAAACATCCAACACAAAATAATCAAATTAAAAATTTCAATAAAAATCAAATAAAACAAGTGATCGACACTTCAATCTTAACTCAAACAATTCAATCAAAAATTAAATAAAGAAAGTGACTAATAATTCAATTCCATATCAAAAAAATAAATATTTAGTGAATTAGAGCATCAACTAAACACATCAATGAAGAATTTGAGCTTTCCATTTCAACTTTGTAGGCAGGCCTAGAATTTGACGGTCACCTCTACCTGTCATATGAAAATTTTATGACGGTTTGGTCATTTAAATGCTTGTAAAAAAAAGAAAGTTTAATTTATGAATTTTTATACAAAATCTTTTATAAATGCAATATCTTGAAAAATTAGAAAACAATAATAATTATTAGTAATAAATATAAAAAATCTACTGTTATAATTAACAATTAACAAAAGTTTCTAAGTTTATATTAAAAATAAATCCTGCTAAATATATTCTAAAAGTTAAAAATAATTATATTCTATTTTGAAAAGATTCTAAATTAATATATATTTTTATAATAATATTATAAATGGCATCTATTAATATAAAAAAATGACAACTATTATAAAAATGTCAAAGTTTATAAATTCATACTAGAAAGTATTAAAAAAAGTTATATTCTATTGTAAATAATTTATCTTTTTATAATAAAAATTATAAAATGATATATATTATAAATTAAAATACTATATTACATTTTGCTTATAATAATTTTTTACGGTTTAATAAAAATATAGCAAGTCAAACTATACGGTCAAATAGACCATCAAATGCCAGGCCTGTTTGTAGGTCACACTTGCTTTTATCATGCCTACGTGTCTTGGGTTGAGGTTGGAAACTTAGTAAAGAAAATCCTAGAGGTGAATTTACAAAAAAGTTACCTATTGCCAATGTTGTTTCTAAAAGAACAAGCGGTTATTCTTAAGAAAATCTAGTGAGAGAATCTTAAAGTCCATCAAAAGAGAAAATCGTCTTGAAATATTTGACTATTCAAACACTAGTTTAGAGGAATTGTTAAACACAAATAAATGAAGAATCAATACCATTCATACAAAAAAACACTTAGAAAGCCATTCACCCCATCCTTCATATGCTTCTTCCACATGAAGAAGATAATCCATCTCATCCATTGCCACTTGATCGATTCTTGCCACATCCACAACAATTAGTTAGCATTAAATCATTCAATCAACAAGAGCATGCATTTGTGAGCCAATTTTGGCTCATGTAGATCTCTACATCTATTATTTTCTACCTTAGAATAAATTTGCAAGTGCAACCTTGACTCATTTCACTTTTGTAGTCATTGAGTTGAACCTTGAAATTTTAAAATTCAAAATTCAAGGTGCCCCTTGTCAACCACGTCATTAGTTGCCATGAGCTAACTTAGTGCATGCTATGCTGATTAATATGCTTGGTTGTTTTATTAAAGGCACTTGTTCACTCATTTGAAAAGATGTTGGAGAGCATCTAAGAATGGCATATGACAAATTCATCGCCAACAATTCATCGATGGAAAATTCACTGGCAGCAATTCATCGGCATGGAAAATTCATCGACGCAAAATTCACCACCAAGTAAAATTCACCGCCACGAAAAATTAACCGCATTAATATTTTTAATAAAATCAAAATTTTCAAAATATATATTAAAAAATATTATTGCGATTAATTTTCCACTACGATGAATTGCTGGCGATGAATTTTACTTGGCGGTGAATTTTCTGTCAGTGAATTTTCCATGATGGTGAATTATTGGCGGTAAATTTTCCATCGGTGAATTGCCCACAATGAATTTTCCTAGAGCCCTAAGAACATGTTAGGGTTTTATCAATAGAAGATTTATAAAATATTTTATTAGCATTTATTAAAGAATCATTTAAGCACACCATCCTAGATCCTTTACACATTTACTTTCTATCTTCAAACCTTTTGCTTAGAGTTGTAAAGTCAATCTGCTAGGAGTCCAACCAAGGAGAATGTGGCCCTCATAATTCAATATATTCTTGAAAGGTGTTTATGAAACATCACCTACCTTTACACCAAGTAAACACAAGAACTCAAGACATGCATAAACCTTGAGAGTCCTTGTTTTGCAAAAAACAAGTTTGTGAGCAAGTTTAATCTTGCACATACATAGATATAATTTGTTCATACAAATTTAAATCCAAATAAAAGATAATGGTTTAATTTATACATTAGTTAACAAAACACAAAATTCAAACATCAACAAATATTTTTCTAATACAAACCTTTACAAATAAAATTAGAATCAAATAAATTTTTAAATAATTTTATTTAATTTCCCACATTTAATTTATACAACTTTTTATAATTAAATTATTGCTCAATTAAAAACATTTATTTAATTAACAAATTTTGTTTTAATAACTTAAAACAATATAGAAATCAACATCCTTAATCATCATCGTCATCACCTATCTATTAAAAATTAAAAATAATGAAATGGTTTTTTTAAGTCTGAATGCTTCTGGATTTGATTGTGTGGAGTCTTTTTTCATCAACGTTTCGGATCACACTCTATGAACCATCATCAGGATAGTGATCTTTTTCAACTCTCTATCCTGATGATGGTTCACATAGTGTGATCCAAAACGTTGATGAAAAAAGACTCCACACAATCAAATCCAGAAACATTCAGACTTAAATTCATATGGATTGTGGAAATCTAATTACATTGATGGTTTTTTTAATAATATCCACAAAATCAAACAACGAGTCACAAGGTGTTTTCGAGTTTGACGTTCACTAGGGGTCACCAACATTGTCAACCTCACATTTTTGAAAAATCAATGGTGATGGCTACTTGAATGGTGAGGGAGAGATTTTTCACTTTTGACCAGGTTGAAATATTCAGAAGCGTGTTCACACTTACTACGCTGCACCGCATGTGTCACACTTCATTACCTGTAATCAAAATAATCAAGACCAAAGGACTTTGCCACGTGTCCTTCAAATGTATGGTGGATCGTAACATGCGGTTGCATAGTGCAGAATCAGGTTATCAATTTATACACAAAAAGACGGTTAAACATAAAAGATGATTTTATTTTAAAATGGCGAGGATGGTGATTGAAATCATTAAAAAGAAGATTTTGGCGACTCCCGCCCTTTTTTAACATTATTAGTTAACACCTTAAAATTTATCGTCGTCTTCCTTATTTGCCTTTTTTGGCTTTCTGTCCTCCTGCATTCGCTGTCCGCTCCTACCGTTCACCAATCCGTCAATTGTCGTACTTTTGAAGCAGTCTTTCTCCGTCTGCTGCCGCTGAAAGGGATCATTTCGTTGTTTCCCATCGGCGAGGGATCGAACCGTTGAGGTCGATTTTGTGACTGGCCACGGATTTGGTGAGAGAAATCAAGCTGAAGAGAAAATAAGTTTCTTTCTCCGCTGCCAGTTTCGAACTTGTGATGTCTTGGTGCTGAGACAGTCTGTCTTTCTTGGAGCCCGTACAATACAAAGACAGAATCCTCGCAGACAGATATTCTTCCATTTCTTTTTATAGGTATTGCTTTCCTAGGGTTTCGATGGCTCAACGGCTTGCGGTAGAGAAAGAATCCATATGTAAGTTTTTCGATACGCACAGGTGAATATCTACCGGTTCGAAGTCTAGAAGATTTAGTCTCTATATTCCTGAATGTCTTGTGTGCGATCCGCTGCGGGAATGAAGAAGTCTAAACCGACCAGGAGAATTTTGGATTCGTACACGATTAAGGGAACCGACAAAGTCGTCAAGGGTAAGGATAATATAGCATTTCGTCTCTTCTTTTCGATCGCTGGACCTTTGCGTCTGTATTTGTTAATTTCTTTATTTTTACCTTTGCTTTCTAGCCGGTGACTGCGTGGTGATGCGAGCACAAGAGCCCGGGAAGCCGCCGTATATAGCAAAGGTGGAAAAGATCGAGTCCGACAACCGCAACCATGAAAGGGTACGGGTGCGGTGGTATTACCGGCCGGAGGAATCGATCGGAGGGCGAAGGCAGTTCCACGGCTCCAAGGAGGTTTTTCTTTCCGATCATTTTGATGAACAGAGCGCCGATACAATTGAGGGAAAATGCACTGTGCATACCTTTAAAACCTACACCAAGCTCGATAGCGTAGGATCCGAAGATTATTTCTGTCGTTTTGAATATAAAGCTGCGACCGGTGGTTTCACGCCTGATAGGGTGGCTGTGTAAGTTGCTCAGATCTACTATAATTTCTTTGTTTATTATGTATATGTATATATTTTGGTTTCTTCTTGCAGTGGTTCGATCCCTCGACCTCCGTTGTGCTTACGCTTGTTTTAAACGGAACGTTTTTCCGTTTGCTGCAGATACTGTAAATGCGAAATGCCGTACAATCCGGATGTTTTGATGGCGCAGTGCGAGTCATGCAAAGATTGGTTGGTATTTTTACCTCACTAAAGCTTAGTTTTACCACTATTTTAATTTTAAACAGTTTCTACTTGGACGGAATCATATATCACGATAAATACGGAAATAGTAATGGAAGTGACGGAACTGGCCGTTCGTGTTTCCTTTATATCTTAGGAATATGACAATACGCTTTCGGCGTATTCGCTTTTATTTAACTTGCTTGAATAAGAAAAACTTATGACCACTATCGATCCTCGCCTGCGACGTGAGCAGCACGCCTTACTTTTTAACCAAAATGCATTCAACATGGTCGATTTTGGAAACTTTCGCCAGGTATTCCAACTGTAATGATGTTAAAAGCTAACCAACTTGATCAAAAGTTTCATCCATGCCAAGCTAAAGTCTTTGCCAGGAGTAGACAGCTTCACCGCAATACAATTATCGCCTGGTGTGATTAAGGCTTCTTGGTTAAGGAAAATAAATACCAACCATACTACTATATAGAAGTATCTATTGTTAGGTCGTAAGTAGTTAAAAAAGTATTTTCGTCTAGCATTTTCCTGTCGACTTCTCTCGTGCCTGCCCAAGATTTGTGCCAAGTCGCCCCGATTGTTTCTCTGTTTCAGTAGAAATTTTAACCATAGGATTTTATTTCTCTAGCAATTTGCGTTTGAATAATTCTTGCCTTTTAGACACATTAGTTTTTTACGCTTGCTTCCATGCACTTTGTAATGATTTCCTGCGTTTATAACTGCTACATAACTTCCACAGAAGTGGTACAAGTAGTTGGCTGCATTTATCCCGTGATACTTATCGAAAACAAATCTACAAATTTTGAAAAAATACAAAATTATATACAGTCTAAACCCAATTTATGTAATGATTATGTTAATAACCAGTTGAATAGATAATAAATTCTGTTTATAAGTAATCAACTTTTAATCTTTCTATATTCTATATCCTTCCTTTAGTGTCATTTTATACACGATTTGGATACTCTTAGGCTATTAGATTAATTAGGCATCTATTAGAGTTTTTTTAATTACATGATTGAGTGGATTGATATTTTCAATTGACGAAAGTTCATCTGTGTTGTTCTTTTTATATTATTCGCTTGTTTATGACTTGACATGATAGGCTAGATGTCATTTTGATCTCAGTTAGATGGGTTTTTATCATTTTTTATGATTATTTTCTTCAATCCAAGCTTCATAAAATCCAAAAGAAGTCCGAACACATTCTCCTTAAGACCTTGTACACTGTCCTCGATGACATTACATATGTCTAGGGGTATATAAGTTTAATTGTGTCTTAGAGAGTTTATACTTTCTTGAATGTAAACTTGTCTTTTTGGGCACATATCTTGCAATTTGTTAACAATTTATTTTTTTAACAACTCTATGTGAAATTAATTAAATTTAATTTTGTTTTAATTGATTGAAAAAAACAATTTTTGTTCTATTAACAATGTAATGGAGATTACTTGCTTTACCTCGAATAAAAACCAATGCAATGAAGATCCAAATGAATCAAATATATGAATTAATTAATTTTTTTAATTTAAAAATAATATATTAATAATGAATGTTTAATTTTTATTTTATATCATATATATATTAATATTAAATATATTAGATGTTGAATGTTTCTAAATTTAATTGCTTTTTTCTATTAAATATTAGATTTAAAATGGAAAAAAATATATAATTAAATTTAGAAACATTTAATGTCCATTTTAATCTTAATCTTCTATTTTCAAATTAACTTTTATATTATAAAAAATTCTCTATAATTCTATTTTGTTGTCTAACTAACAGTAAATAGAACGGAAACACTAATGTACCAGTGATCCTATGATTGGGTAGTAAATATATCCTAACAATTATATGAAAATGTTGAATTAATTTGTCTGTCCAATTTTGTTATAATATTTTGCATGGTTAAAAGCAACAGCTCATGCTTAAAGTAACTCTCATTTACTGAGATAATATTTTAATTGAATAATGCAACTCTGCATGAGTGTAATTAAGTTTTTATTGGTAGTAGTTTGTATATTTTACCACGTGTCAAATCATCAAATAGGATGGGGTGGGATGATAATGACATCTCGTCATATAGTATCGAAAGGGGGTTAAGTATAGGTTGCTTTTTATTTTTCAAAAAGCTTGCCTGGTTCTTGAAAATCTAAAAGAAATTTGACGATTCTCGTACTTTCACTCTGAAGAACTCGTCATCTTTCTGGCAGCTTTCCATCGATTGGTTCTATCCTCTCTCACTAGGCATTTCCTTCTCCTATTCCGTCAATAGCCGTACTTCTAAAATAACTTTCCTTGCCATCACATGCTGGCTGCCTTGATATTTTATGTCTTCTGTCCTTGGTGAGTCTTCTGTTTTTTATCTTATCGGCCAGTAACGAGTACGCCGGGAGTCTGCTCGCGTCGATCCAGACCTGGCTCGTTCCAAAAGATCATCATGTTTGTCTTTTCTCTCTGCTGCGAGTTTCCAGCTTTGATCTTGGCACGGCTTACTGCTAAGACAGGCTGTCGCTTCTTTCGCTTCAGTCTCGCACACAGACATTCAGCTGTTCGAAATACACGTTTCGATGACTCGGCAGAGAAGGGGTTCCCAATTGTATGCGTAAATGACGTACCTAAATATTCTTATATGAGCAGCTGAATATCCAGCAGCTAAAACTCTCCATGTCGCGAGCTGTGTCGAGTTCGAGACTGCGTGGGTAAGATGTTTAAACCGAGAGAAGTCTTGGATATTTACTCGATCAAGGGGACCAACTGGATTCTACTCGACCAAAAGGTGGGGGACCGTCATCTAGCCAAAGTAAAAGAATTAGTATTTTCTTCTCGTGCATTTCGACGGCGGTCCAGCACGCGTGGGCGTATATTTATTTTTACGTTTGTCTCGTAGCTGGAGTGGAGACTAAAGACCATAAGGCGATGCGTTTGACGGTGCCGTATATGCTGTGTGGATGTATGACTGGAGAAAATCGTGGCAGATTTGCAAGCGCAACATGCGAGAGTACGCGTGCGGGGTATTATCAATCCAAAGGTAAAGAGAAGGGAATCCAAATTCGATTGCAAAGGCTCCCAAAATTGTTTCCGTCGCTTTGAATAAACGGAGATTTAAACTTTGATGGGGTAGCCATGTAAGTCGCCCAGATCTACTGCATTTTTTTTGCTTTTATTTTTCCAGAGGGTCGATCTGTAGAGCTTTCTGTTCGCGAAATGTCGTACATCCCAGATGTTTTGACGTCACCATGCCAATCCTAGGTAATTTTTTTCTTTCTTACCCGAGTTGTTCTGAATGTTCTACTTTTGGACGACAACACCGCGATAAACACGCAAACAGAAATCCGAGACCAGCTAAAGCGTTAAATGACTATTGCGGTTCAGTTCTGTATACGCTACGAATATGACAATACGCTTCCGGTATATTCGCTTTAATGGCCACTAACCCCGCTTACAGAATTAATTGAACTTTGGTTTGCATCAGGCCTGGAATTTGATGGTCTATTTGACCGTTTTTTGCATTTTGGACCGTATATTACAACCTAAAAATTTATTAGACCGTATCATTTGACTTGCTACATTTTTATATAACTCTATGCATTGTCAAAATGTAAATTACATATATATAATTATTTAATTATCAATAAAATTTATTATATGCAATTGTTTACTAATTGAGTGCATGCATAGTTTCTAAAATTTGTAAATTTTCTAACATAATTATTTTATAAAATAATATTTCATAGATTACTAATATATTGATTTTTTAGATATTTTAAATATTTTTTTTTACAGTTAAATTTTTTTATAAAACGTAAAATGACAGGTATTTAAATGAACAAACCGTCACAAAATTTTCATATGACAGGGAAGGGTGGCCGTCAAATTCCAGGCTTGGTTTGCATTACACAACGGCCATTTTCTCTTCCCTTTGTGTAGTCAAACTGGAGCGTTGAAGTCGCGTGCTTACCAAAGATTCACGAGATTATCGGCAATCTTCGACAGCCTATAATCAACGATCATCATTTAGAAGCAGTTTGCTCTTTTTTTATTTTTCTTTCTATAGTGAAACAATGCAGAAAATTACATATTAGAAAAATAAATGGGCAGCAGGTTGTCATATGAGTAAACATAATTAGATACGATCAAAATTATTCCATAACAACTGGGGTAAACTTCACACATCAAAATACATAGCCTTAAAAATTCTGAATTTAACCATGTTTTGAAGTTGTTTGGAACATAAGGAATCCTTCTCATGTAGTTTGCTCTTGACATTAAAGCGCTTCCTTCATGTTTTTCATCCACGACAATATCTACAAAATATCTTATTGTGTGGAAAAAGGCTAGTTTGGATACGACTAATTGCCTACTATATATTTACAAGAAAATAAATAACACTCTACATAAAGGAATTTAGAGGGTAAAAGGTAAGATTAATTAAATCTTGAGAGTTCAAAATGATGACAAATGTAGATTTCTGGAGTAATATTTATAATTAAATATAAATTTAATATGTTGGATAGATAATATGAGAATGGTGAAGATAAATCAAGATTTGTATATCTTGATATTGCTATTAGGATTCAATCATGTAATTTTACGAGTCAAACTTATTGACCCATGTTTCATGAGTAGTGGTTCACAAGAACCCATCTCTCATGATAGTGAATGGTCCACTTAACACTCATTACAATATCAAAATTTGACATATGTGAAAAATACCTCCTACTTATCAAAATTTGTATATGTTGAAATAAAAAAATAATTGAAAGGTTGAGATAAAATTAGGATTTATTTGATTTATGATAAATTGTTAATGTTGACTTCTTTAATTAGTTGCAATCTTATTATAGAGATCTAGAGCTTGTGATCTTGTCCATGAAATTTTTTTCCTAGTGCAATTTTATCCATTATTGAATTTCATCTTTAAGACTTGTTGAATTTGTTTGCTTGTGTTTTTATCTACGTTTGAAAATTGATGGTGGTGAAAAGTATCTTTGGGAGTCTCTTATAGATAGAGAAATCCTATTGACTTCTTTGATAGTAGTCGCACCCTTAGGTTGATTTGATAAAATTGAAACAGAGATAACAAATAATGTAATGTGTTGATGCCATTGAGTAGACTAAGATTGATATGAGACTAATATTTTTGTGAGTAAATAGGAATGCAATATCCTACTAGTTGATGATTTATGATGATTTAAATGACCTAGTATGATGTTCTTAGATATAAGTCCTAGAGCACATAATTCGAGACCTTTGACTCAAGAGTTGAAAAGTATGGGATCTCAAGAGTCAAAAAGTATGGGATTGTTGGCCTTGAAAGTGGCAAGTTTGAATTTCAAAATTGGAGAACATAATTGTTGGTGTAACCTAGTCTACGAAAGCAACAAACTTGGGAAGTGAGCTAGTGCTAATCTCAAGTGATGGATTTAGAATATAAGATTGATAATTTAGGATCACGATCAACTAGTATCTTAATGTAGATAAATTAAATGTTAAAAGCATACATTAAATATATCTATGCGAAATATTGTAAAACAAGTGAACAAAACTACAAGGTTTACACTTTTATCTTCTACAACATTAAATGAAATAGTTTTTAATTATTTTTAACCCACTAAACATTGTTATTCTATGCTTATTGTAATGCCATGTGAGAATAAAATGTAAGATTTTTAACTGTCTACATTGATTAAGTATACAATACACATCTAAACTTTGATAGATTAATTGATACATAAAATTATCATTACATAAAAATGGATAGAACTATAAAATTTATCTTTGATACAAATCTAAAATATTTATAAAATCTATAATATATAATGATTTTATAATATATAATTACATTATAATTAATAAATATTAAATGATATTAATTTATAACATTGAATAAATATATAAGATTACAAGAAATAATAAAAAGTTTAAATAAATTGAAATAAAAAATATTTTTAAGTTGCTCATAATTGAGTTGATCTCACATTCTACAATAATTATAATCAAAACTATTGGTATGTAATCAAGAGTATTGGTATGTTGGTACATACTTTGACATAGGATGGATTTTCATTTATTGTTTCAACTTTGCTTATAGCTCTTCATAGATTCTCCCATAGAATCATGAGGCAAAGATTTTACCAATGTCTAAGAAGGCTCTTAGTAGAAATTCAAGACTAGGTTAGGGAAAGTATTCTTTTAAAAGTAACGTCAAATAGTAGAATAGGAAGATGATCAATCACTAGTCTATGGCTGACCATCCACTCTTTGCCAACTTAAATGTTTTTAGATGAATGTGCTCACGTGAATGAGACTATTATAGTGACTCTAGAAGAACCGGATTTTAAGAAAGGATTTCATTGAAATAACCAGCGATTAGACGTTAAATACATGGGATTCTACAAATTTCTTTCTAGCGTGCAACTACTAGTTCGATTTGGGAGAAGGTCCCATTTTTTTGCATTTTGAAGGTTCATCCACCTTGATATTTGAAAACAAAACAAAAAAACACAAGATTGGTCTATAAATAACAAATAAACGGTTTTCTCAAGTGCATATAACACGTTGGCCATTCTTGAGGTCATGTATTAGCTTGAGTTTATGGTCATGGAAACATACGATAAATTGTAGAAAGACGCAGCCAGAATAAAGATTGTGCCTAGGGAACCCAGCATAGGCTAGATAGATTGATGGTATATGTTAACGGATCAAAAAATAATATTTAAGGAATTGGAAACTTACAATTATGAACATGGACTATCAAAAGTACCTAGGATAAAACTTGTTAGAATCTTGATTAACTTCGTTGAATCCACACAAGGGGGAATGCATATTTAAGTAATGATTTCTTTGAGTTTTTTTTACTAATCTTTGTATGAAATTATGAGGGATTTTGGTAAGTACGATGCTAGCATTTGGTTCTTGCTTTCCTAATGGTGGTTATGATTATTTGTTGGTATTGAATTTATGATGAAATTACGTTTCTTTCTAGTTTAGTATTTGATTAGTTTTAATAAAAGTTATATGTTTATTTTTTTAAATTTTTATCGGGATTTCTATTTAATATTTAGTTTTTTGGTAAGTTAAATTTCAAAGTTGTATTAGAAAATTCAAATGTATAATATATTGATATGTTCTTATATTTTCAATATTGTTATTTTTTAACAAGCTCTTATTTATTAAATTTTGTTTTAAATTTTAAATTTTTTTATCAAGTGTTTTTTTAAATTGATTCAATTTAAAAACCTTAAAAATAAATAAAAATAATTAAATGGGTAAGTGCAATATTATGATGGTCTAAACAATATTCTTAAAGTGGTAGTGAAAATGTAAAAAGGTAGATTTAAGTAATTTTTTAGAAAAAATGAATGAGTTATCTAAACAATCTTAAGAAAATGGTAGTAATAAAAGTTATAGGAAATTGAATGTAGTTCATCGATTATTTTATTTGAAAAAATTGAAATAAGTTAGTTGTAAATTGAATATTTCAACAAGACACTATTAATTTTTTTTGAAAATAAAAAAGTAGGTGTCATTTTGGCCAACCTAAGTATGAAATTTTTTTCTTTCTTAAAGCTTTGGATATAAGTAAAGAATAGATGAGTGAATATGATGCATATTTTGTGATAATTTGTAAATGATAATTATTTGTGATTTTTTATCACGACTTTAAAAAATATTAAAACAAAGTTTTGGCCAACTTTAATAAAAAAATATATAATTTAATTAGTCAATGAAGCTTAGAGTGTGATGTGTCTTTTGAATTTGAAAGAATAAATGACTTGAAAGTTATGTAGAGATTGAGGGCGCAAGCTTATTCCTGAAGCTAAATGCTATGATGTCTAACTTTGAGGAGCCTATTCGAGGAGTCAAAATAACTAGATTTAATGCACGACTTAGATATATAATTAAGTTTCTTGACATTAGATAGGGTCTATTCTAGGAGGAAGCCATTCTTGTATATCAAATCCCAAACAATGATGATAGGACTCGTGAAACACATCTCAACCATCACCACCTCATCATTCAAAATCCACAAAGTTCCAAGCTTCGCACGATGATTAAGAGCCAACTTGAATAGACATATGGCCAAAAATAAACCCTTACTTTTTATCCAACCAAGCTCCCTCTAAACCAAAATAATTTCTTTATTCCATAAGCCCCAAAGATTGAAGGGATATGCATTTAACCAATTATTAAAACAAGGAATATATAAAATTATATATTCAAAAACCTTAGTTTTTCTATAGGCCCTCATCATTAGGAATAGTAATATTTTGTTGCTCCTTCAAAAGAAGGCTTTTAACATTCTTCGAGAGATTCAATTTGTTTCTCCAACATCTTAGGGAATTCAAATTTATTCCTAGATTAGCCATAACATCAACCACACTATTTCCTTCCTTGTAGATATGAGATAGCTCATAAGCATCAAAGCTAGACAAGAGTTTTTGAATGTTATGAATAATATAGTTGATAGCCCAACCCACCTTAACCTTTCCCTTCATGACATCATGACAAGTTTGGAATCACCTTCTATCTATAATTTTTTTGTCCCTAATGAGAGGGCAATTTTGACCTCTTACAATATAACCATTGCTTCAACCATGTTACAAGATTGCTCCCTCAATCCCCTTGAGAATCTTGCAATAACCTCTCCATTGTGATATTTGATGATACCTCCACCACTTGCCATACTTGGGTTTTCTTTAGGAGCTCCATCAAAATTAAGTTTTCCCCAATCCAAAGGAGGAGGCTTCCATTTAGTATTTTGGTGGGCTATAACTCTAGAGTTGTCAAATCTAGAGGGGTCCAAGTGTAGTCCCCATTTGTTACCAATATGAGACTCCAATCTAGAGTTTTCCAAATGTTAAGAGAAACATTTTCCACTAGTAGTTTGAAGAAAGAATCAAACACCTCCTAAGCATTTTTTTTTTTAAGTTTCAAAATATTCTATTATCCCTTTCTTTCCAAATACCCCAACATATATGAGATGTAACCCATTTCCATAATTCCTTAATCAAGGGGTGAGTATAAGGACATATCCAATTCTCAATTAAACCCTTTAGGTTTTCATTCTTGGTCCAATTGAAGCAAATTTTTTACAAAGCTAGACTCCATATTTCCTTAGAGAAAGTACAGTGAAGAAGCAGGTGTGACACAATTTCCTCCCTTTTGCATAAAATACACATTTTTGGGATTTGGAAACCTCTTCTTATATTAGCGAGTTAGGATTCTATTATATGCAACAGTCCACCAAAAGAGATTAATTTTGAGTGTGAGATGACAGTTCCAGATGTTATTCTAGAATCTACAACAGATTGTAAGCAAATTTAATAGTGAACTTCGCTCTTCTATCCTTTGCCCAATAAAATCCATCCTCTTTTTGAAATAAAGGGATTCTTGTTAATTTTGGAACCTTTTGAAGGATATTAGCTTTTTGGATCAACTCTCAATTACTATTACATCAATTTTCAATTTTCTTCTATTGTTGAGTCCCAACATTTCCAAAGAGAACCCCTAGGATACTCAAAATTAGAGAGGTTCCTAACTAGCTGCTCAGTGTTGTTTAAGTACTCGTCTTTCATTATTTCACACCAATCCATTATTCAAAATGAGATTCTAACCAACCTTAGTCTTTAGGGCTTTATCAATGAGTCAAATCTTTCTAATTCCCAAATCCCTACAAGCCTTAGGAAGATAAACCATATCCCAACTTATGAGGGCCATTTTTTTCTTTTCTTCCATGCCAGACCATAGGAAATTTCTTTGAATTTTTTCAAACTTATCAGCAATATGCTTAGGGATTTTAAACAAGGAGAGGAAGTAGACATGAATATCTTGCAAAGTAGCAGCGAGAAGTTGAAGTTTGTCAGGATGACTCAAAAGTTAACCCTTCCAACCAACTAATTTTTTGAATCCTTTTCAACACTGTGTTCCAAAAGGAGGGAGTGACTTCTTTAACAGACAAGAGGGAGCCCAAGATAAACAACAAGAAGAGTAGCACTAGCACAACCCATAATAGCTGTAAATTTTTTTTGTATCTCCAAGCTTGTATTAAAAAAGTAAACCAAGTACTTTTCTCATAGTTGATGCATTGGCCAGAAACAACAAAATAATTGTTTAAACACAACTTCCACTTCCTAGCTTCCACTATAGAGGCTTTTCCAAACATGATAGTGACACCCACAGATTGTTGGATAACTGAAGGGTTAAGGGAGGTAGCAGGTTTGATTCACTTGACAACTCCATGATCAAGTAGTTTTAGAATATTTCTTCCCATGACTTCAACTACCATTATAAAAAGATATGGGGATAGAGGGTCTCCTTGTCTAATCCCTCTCTCAGCACTGAAGAATCCTCTAGGCACTCCATTGACAAGTATCAAATACTTAAATGTTGACACACATTCCTTTATATAAGGTTGATGATCTTTTCATTGAAGCCAAATATTTATAACACTTGGAATAAGAAATTCCAAGACACTTTATCATAAGATTAAGGGATATCCGGTTTGAAAACTATACAAGAGGTGTTACTCCTATCCATTTAATGCATTATTTCATGAGTGGAAACAACAACATCAAGGATTTGGTGACCAAGCATGAAACCTTTCTAGCAATCACTAATCATTTTTCCCAAAAGAGGTTTTGTAACAACTACCCAATCAATCACTAATAAAGTATGAAAATTAGTGAATAACATGAAGCTAATGTAGATCCAATCTAAAAGGAGTCACATAGTTGACTAATTTTTTTTCAAAAATATGTAAATGAGTCTACAAGTATCACAATCAGTGCAAGTATACATATTATTCTTTATCATAACTATATAGCCCAATTCATTTTATATACAGATGCAAATACATGCTCTTTAAAACCAAATTGATGAAATATGCAACAAAACTAATTATAGTAGCCATGCTTTCCCATAACAAATCCAAAACTGTAAAGGACAATATATGTAATTATGTAAATACATTAACTCTTGTATTACAAACCCTTCTTTGTGTTCTACCATCATAATTTGATGTAGAAGAGAGAGAACATCATTAGGATGATATCCACCCTACCATGAAGCATTAGCTTCACCATGCTACTCCACTAGAGAAGCCCAACCCATCACAAAGGATCTAGCAGTATGTGGCAACATCCATGATGGAATCTAGTTCACTATGTGAAACACTGTCAGGATAACATACTTATATGCTCATGCAACATATATTTAATGCACTAGTCCCATGAATATATTTATGTGAAAGAGAATATAACTCAATCTAAGTAATGGACTCATGGGTGTGAATCAATAATCCATGTTTACATCATAAAAATGTCCCAATCATTTCACTACAATAATTGAAAATTTAATAGAATAGATATACAACACCAAAAGAAAAAACTCATAACTGACATTCAATCCTTATGATGCTTTACTTAGATAATGTATTTTCAAGGTGATAATACTTATTGATTAGTCCATTAGAGAGGAATAGTTAATAGGTGATTAGTTTATAAAAGAAGCTAATCCATAACTCAAACACATTTCCATAACTCCACTCAGTATTAAGTGATATAGAGGATCTTACTTCCTCCTCACAACTTAAAGTAATTGGTTGTAGGTTATCACCCAACAAACACGGAAGGCAATCCATGAAAGGATTGTAACCTATTAATCAACTAACAAATTCCAACTTTTAGATTGTAACAAAGAGGTCTGCATTAAAATGGTCATAAATTTTACGTCTCTTGAATAAATTTTAAAATTCAATATATTTTGGAAAGGGAAAGGAGCGAAGGGTAAAACCCAAAACATATTTTTCAAGAATCATAATCATTTAAGAGCAGTTTTATCTACAGTACAACTCACTAGGTTCATATCAAAACAACAGTTTGAGGGAAAATGATGATCTTAGTTCTTTAAATATTTATAAATAACCTTCATATAGATGTTTCAGTTAAGTTGACTTAGTCTTAAAGACCTATTGTTTTTCTCCAATTTAATTCAAAACATGGCACTTCCCCTCTTGCAACTTGTTATACTCAAAACTATCATGTCTTGTAGGAAATAAACCATAAAGTTTTCCCACAATCAAAATCACTTATCTATCCAAATTGCAAAACCTTCAGTACTTGTTTTACCTTATGAACCTTCCATGATGTAGCTCCTTAGGTTAATATTTTGTAGAAGAATAATTTAAAAATATATTATATGAACAAAAGACTTAATTTTTTTGGATTCCAATTTACATATACAATATCCAAAAACTCTTGTACATTGTAACATTATATGCAACTAATCTCAAAATCAAAATAGTAGTTTAATCAAACAATATTATGCAATGAGAGTCATCTATTCTTCTCAAGTTAGTAAGTCACAAGATAGATAAATACATTATACATTTTGCAGAAAAAACCTCATCCATTTCCTTTCTTAGTAACCATTGTTATTACTTCAATCCTTATGCTTAGTAATTAATTATTTCAGTTAGTTCATCATTCACATTTAAGTGATAATGATTGCTCCTTCAAGTATTCTATCAAGTTCATCAACTATGAAAGAGAAGTTATGCTCTAAGAGTTTATACTTGTTTCCCATGTGTAATAAATGTTAAACCCCTTTTGTTTATTTTTTTAGGTAAACCAATAGTAATGTTTATTTATGGATACATATGAAAAGAAGGAAAATAGGTTGGGTTACCAAAATGAGATTAATAACCCAATTAGGGGGACCTATTCTTCCTCAATTTGTTACGAAATGAGATGCACACAATGAAATGACTATCAACTTTGAGGTGAGTCAAGTCAAAGTGTGAATTTGCAAATTTACTTTTTTTTGTAAGGCCGTGGGTCCTGATTAAACAACACTTTGTGGAGAAAGATTAAAAATAGCAAACAAACTCCAAAATGCAACCTACAACTTGGATCTTGAAGATTAAGCTCAATACTGATGGAACCGAAAATCAAAATGCAGATCATAGAGAGGGAAAATGATGTGTACTAGTCACCAAAAGTGCTTTTCTGAAGCTAACTGAGGACTCATTCGCCCTATGGCAAATGGGTCTTGGCTAGGGCTCTGTAAAAATGGTTTTTGGGTTTTCTGCTCTTGTGTCTGCACTCCCATATTCCTGATTTTAATAGTCGAACAATCGGAAATAAATCTTGTAGGTGAGTTTCCGTGAAATTGCAACAATGGTGACAACAAATGCAACTTTGACAAGTTCTTCAATTTTGCTCTTCAAGAGTTCTTCCACCTAAATCTGCAAACACAAATCAAGAGGGGAAAAATGTTTTGTTGTTGGTGAATGGGGGTTTGCCTTGGTCAAACCCCGTTTTGGTAATTAAACCTTAAAATGAAACAATGAAACATGAAGGAATGATGAATGAACAAAGCAATGTGACAATTCAACAAACCCTTGAATGAACCTTAGAATGTGGATCTACAACTAACATGAAATGGCTTCAATGGATGTGATTCTTGATCTTGAAACTTGATTTGAAACAATGCCCTTGAATACTTGAATGGATCTTGAACACTACATCAACATATTAGCTCAAATAACATGCATGATGCAAGAAGACTTTGGCATGATAATAGGATCTTGATTGTTGCAATAATTCTCCAATAAATCTACCTTTGAATGCCTTGAAATGCTCTTGATATGCTCTTGTGAAAGTGCTCTTAAGATAACTTGAATTTGCTAGGTGAAACATAGTGAAATGACCTTATATTTATAGGTATGTAACATTAATTTCTCGAAATTCAAATAACACAAGCCGACATGTGAATATAGATTTGAAATCATTAAAATACCACCAAAAATATAATAAAAATTTAGGTTCTAGGTCTAAGTGAGGACCCATTCGCCCATGGGTGAATGGGTCTTAAGTCACTTACCTAGGACACACATTGCCCAATGATAAACGTTATGTTATGGCATTAATGAATGACAGGTTTTCCTTTCATAAATTGCAATTAATTAGGCTTAGATTTGAATTAAAAAGGCCAATTAAGTCAAATTAACCCAATTAATAAATAAAGCCCTAGATAAGTGTGAAAGTGTAAAGAGGTACACTTTACAACACTAAAATAAGGCATGATTAAGTCCATTTTATTAATAGGGCCCTAAACTTAATGTGAATATGTAAAATACATATTACAACACTAAATTAAGGCATAATTTAGTTTATTTTAATATTAATTCCCAAATTAAGTACGAAAAAGGGATACTTAGATTTCCTACACTACAACATATATCTAGCATAGTAAGATATATGAATACATATATTCAACATAACAAGTTACATGTTCTAATGTTGGCAATGAATACATATAATCAACATAATGAGATATAGGTTTCAATGTTGGTCATGAGTTCACTTATGGCTATCATATGAAACTACAAATAATCATAAGAGAATTCATGGCCAACATTGTATAGGTTCCTTGGAGGATTAATACTTCTTAACAATCTTTAAAGTTTTTAACATATATTTGTTGCTCAACTATATAAAGCAATTGGTATATAGGCAACCCTATATCATAACATCTATTTACAAGCATATTATTCCCCAACAATTAACATAAATTGGGCCTGGATAATTAAACCTACCATGCTCAAATTTAGAAACAACATTGAAATATTGGTTGGACTGATTTATCAATCTTTGTTGACTCAATTTTGAACAGCTATAATATACCTATAGTTGAAGGCAAGAGGTATTTTATGATTCAAACTTCTAATTATTAAAATGCCTTACAATTGGCATTAAAACCAACAAGTATAACGTAATGTATATGTAATTTTATTTCCATACCTGTTCCCATGAAATGTAAAAATGAAAGGATGTTAAAGACAAGAATTGTTGAACTTAGTTGGGTGTAATGAAACTACAAGGTTATTATCATTTTCAATTGTTCATTCATATTTTGTCTTTCAACAACCATACACTAGGTTGTCATTTATGCTTAGAGAGTGTTCGAATAGCCAAACCCTTAGCTACCTTTCCTATTGGAAAAAGTTTCTATGGGAAATTTTTTATAATTTTCATTCCAAAATAAAAACATAGATTTGTGCTTCTCAATAAACTTTGAGCCCATGAAACTATTTATCATACCTCTAAATGTGACGGTGATGAAAGAATTCTCCTTCTTCCTTACCCAACAACTCTTTTCTCCTTTTTCCTGACTATTCTCTCTCTTTCTTTTCTTCCTTTGAATCTCCTTCTAGCCCTCCCAAGATGTCTATCCCTTTTTTCTCTTGTGTCCCCAAAGAACCTCTAAAATGCTCATAAGAAGGAGGTTAAAGGTCTTATTCTCATGGGTCGCCATTTGGTCAAAACCTGTAGATTGTCCCATGTCTTACATCCTTTAGAAAGTTTTTATTCTTCTCTCTTCTTGCCTGGTCCTATTGATTGAAAATAATCTTTTTTTTGTTTTTTTTAGTCCAAAAAAACAAGTGCAATTGGTAGGTGTAAGGGTAGGTTTCACAACCTCCCTAGCTTGCCTCCATGCCAACCATGCATGCAAAATATTCAAGTCTTCTCAAGGCAAGTGGGAAGACTACTACCCTCTTTTAAAATAGTTCTAGTTTTTTTCTTTCTTTTTAAAAGTAAGAATATTAACAATATCAATATTAAAAATATAGTAATAATTAATAATAATAAAAACATATTTCTTTATTATACTAGTATTTTCCGTAAGTTTCACATAAGGGATCCATACCCCGTAAAATTATTTGGACATAAACATTGAATTGGTGGATGCCCTAAAAGGGGTGCAAATCATGATGCTCTAACCACCTATGTTGATTAATCTTCTAAATCTGCTAACAATATGGATCTTACCGCTCCATCTTAACATGGAGGAACAAATTTGTACTTAAAAAACATTTCAAGATTTTTCCCCTCTCGTACCTGATCTTAGTATTGTTGAACAAGACAACTGAGAGTGGGGGAGGTGAATCAGTTGTATCAAAATTAAGCTTCTAGAATTTTCACCGGACATTAAATCAATCACAAATACTTTATACTGCTAATATGATTAGTCATTAAGTGCACAAGTAGAAATTAAAAAACATCACACATATGCAATAACACCATATTCACGTGGAAAACCCAATAAGGGAAAAGCCACGGTGAGGATCGCTCACAATATAGAGAATATCAAAATTGAATACAAAGGCTCACTGCCAAAGAAGGCTCACTACCAAAACAAGACTCACTGTTCGGATTAGGACTCACTGTCCAACAAGGGTTAACCACCCGAAGGTCTCACTGCCACACATATACAAATAAGATAAAAGAGATTTGTTACAGAGAGAATGCAATAGAGATTTCCACCACAACTTGCTCAACAACTTGCTTACATGCATGCATGATAGAGTGCACCTTGAGCTCACTACATTCAAAGACTTAGCAATTAGACTTCACACTGATTTGCACAAATTCACATTACATACACACTGATTTGCATCTATCTTGCATCTATCTTGCTCTATTTCTTTGCACACTTTTAACCAATATCTCATCCTGTATTTATACCATCTTCAACTTTGAAACATATCCAAAGGCGGCCATACACCATTTGCATTTACAAATTCAAATTAGGTTGACGACAAAATATTATAGGGTGGAGTTAGAATGAGGGTGACACAATCACACGCATCAACACGTTTCCATAAGTTTCGAAAGTAGTGTTAAACATAAGGTCAGCCAAACCAATGTAAAACACATAGAACAATTAAGCACACACAACCTTAGCACAATCTAATTCTTCTAGATAACAAAATTAACTTCAACACGATCATATCAGTTTATCTTTAGAATCACAAGTCCTAAAACTTGAACAAGAAGAAATTAAGAGCAACTACATTTCTTGTGGACCTCAGCTAGATACACTGAAAAACATGGTTCACAACTAGTGAACATAAGTCACACTATACAACGATCCAGAGACCCAAAATATGGATATAATAATTTAACAACCATGATCAACATATCTGAACCACATGATCATAGGAGCAAATCCCAAAGCAAAACACTGAACACTTGTAACCTTTCTTTATTACAATTTTCTCAATATCCTTGACATATATAACCAATAACCATTATTGATGACATTAATGACAACAACAACTAGTTGAGAACTAGTTAACCAATTGACATCAATGACAACACTTTCATAGTAGCAACAAGTATCATTTGATGTGTGGCTTTGGAAGGAGAGAACTTCTTCCTCTTAACTTTCGTCCAACCATGTTCAAACTTAGCATCAATGTTGTGCTCAATTCCTTTTGTGTATAGTCACCACTATCCTTGGAATCACCATTCACTAGGGAAGACTAGAACACATCAGAAGCCACAAGTTTGTTTGAGCTAAGTTGTGATTTAACTCTGCTATTGATGGTTTTGATATTCTTCTTTGCCTCAATCACCAAAACCTGAGAGGGCTTTGAACCCTTATCAATATTATGAGAAGCCTCTTTATTTGATTCATTGCTACTATTTGTTATTTCTTGGGAGCAAGATATGCCCTGCGAAGGAGGCCCATGATCCAAATCATATTTGAAGGCAAGCTTTGCTTCAAGGGACTTGTTATTTTTCCCATCTTCATCTTTTGTTGAGGGTTCCTTCATTTTGGAAGCACTATCAACAGTGAAATGTTGGGTAGAAGCATCTTTCCACTATGTAGCGTCTTGCTTTGAATGGTTTTTTATGTTTGGGTAAACTGCTACCAAATGACTAGTTTTGTAACATCCCCTACATTAGAAAGATAATCCTTCATAATCCAAGGGTTGTGACCACCCTTTAGCATCCACATTCAAAATTATTTCTGTAGGTAGATCCTTCAAAATATCTAATTCCACCAGGATTTGGTTGAAGGTTGTGTGGATGAAACATGTTAATTTTCATCTGTAGTTAAAAATTTGCCAGTAGCATTTCTAATGGCTTCAAAACATGATTTAAACCAATAATGGAGGGGGAGATTGGGAAGGAAGACCTAGACTAGCTTGACAAAAATAGATTCAGTAGAAGGGTTGAAATGAGGATGCCATGGTTTAAGCATTAATAAATCTTGCTCCCACCACCATCAATAGCTTAGAATGGTGTCTCTATCCTTTTTGCTGTTAAAAATCACAATAAAAAACTATCTTGCGCAAGGATAAATCTCTAATTTCTCTTTCATTAACTGTGTCCATGTCTCTGATATCTATTTATGCAGATTTGAAAGGCTAGGCCATAAATGGCCGAACCTTCCTATAAGCCTATTCTCAACAAAGAATACTTTGTTTTTCATCAATTATTTTTTTAACACAACATCAAACTTTAGTTTAATGGGATTACTTGAGGTGTGGGCAATCCTTTTGATTTCATTGGCTTTGTGATCCGTTAGATTTAGGACTTGGTTGGGGGGAGAATGAGCCCTAGATTTGATGGCATATAGGAACAAAACCCTAGCTACACTAGAACTAGACCCAACTAGCAAATTCTTATCTGTCATGGTTGACCTTAGGGGTTCTTTAGGACCAAATGTAGATTTGGCATCAATCGACACGATAGAGGCCCCACCTGAGGGAGAAACAGGCATCACAATGGAGGGCACTTGTAGTGTGTCCCCTAATCACTCCTCCATTCACACGACACGCCACAAGATCCATCATTGGTTGGTAGGAAAACCTCATTGCAAAAGTTGTTTGTAGCCTTGGATAGAGTTGACCTTCCAATTTTTGAGGTAGGGGATAGAGCACTTGAAACCCTAGTGGCAACAAAATTCTATTTATTATACTAGTATTTTTTTTTTGATTCGTAAGAGGTGAGTTTTATAATAATGTGAGAATTTATCTTGGCTTGCACTAGGTGAGACCACAAAAGAGGGATCTCATCCCCATGTATATCAGATTACCATTGTATATTATTCAACCATGGTCATACTAGACCATTCTAATCACTACCTTCTTGTTCCTGACGCTATTAACAAAAACCAAATCTATCCTATAATAAGAGGCTAATAAATAACAGATTGAAAAACTAGAACAATTGCACATATGTATTGCACAGATGGTTTTGATTGTCCATCAAAACAAACCAAGTTGTTTAACCAAATCCAAGTTACCACTACCTATAGGATACTAGCAATAGTTTTGACTTCGTATTTAGCTTGAGATTGTAGTTTGTTCTTGATTTCTATGAGTTTGAGGATAACATTTTCTTTTTTTTTTTGCACTACAAGCCCCTCAATGCCCCCAATTTATTTTGTTTCTCATAGTCTGTTTTGGAGTGGGATTGGAGTTACATTATGTTGTAGACATCCTTGTTTTGGCTCAAATTCCTTTTCTTTTTCGTTATTGTTCCATTCTCTTCCCTTATCCCCATCATTAGAAACAACTTGAGATGGAGCCAAATCGAGGGAACATTTAGCCCCCAAGTTGTGGCATCCCACACTAGATGCTATAGATCTTGTGTATTGTTTGATTGTTTGAGTAGAAGTGACCTTGGGAGAGGGACATTGAGAGGTAGCATTATTGCCAACACAATCAAAATTACAAGAGTCTCTTAGAGGAGGTATTTTTTGATCATTCTTTGACTTTGAAGAGGGCTTGTCAATCTTCCCTCATTCTTATTGTTGGCCTTATTCTTTGGAGAACCACAACCCTTGGGGGAGTTCAAAATAGAATAATGTTTAGGAGAGGCATGTTTCCATCAAGTAGCCTCCCATTTTGTTTTAGATTTAGCGTTTGAACATTCTGCTGCAATGTGCCCAATTTTGTAACATTTTCTACACCTGAATATTAGACCTTTGTAATCCAAGGGTTGTGACTAGCTATTACCATTTAAAATCAAGATGATTTCTGTCGGGAGGACTTTGGAAGTGTCCGTCTCAGCCAAAATCCTAGCAAAGGTTGTATGGATGAAGTCCCTTGAATTCCAATATGTTTGTATAAACTTGCCAAGAGTGTTACCAATAGTTGCAAAGCATGGTTCAAACCAATAGTGAAGAGGAAGATTTGGGAGTCGAACCTAAATCAGCGAAGGATTAGGTGGCCAGGTTGAATTTTGAGTGCCACGATTTTAAAAGCAACGTGCTCTCTCCCCACAACCAATGTACCCGAGAATGGCATTTTTGTCTTGCGTAGTGTCAAAAACTACAATGAAAAAACCTCTTGCACCGGGATAGATCTCCAAGTTCTTTTCCATTAGAGGAAGCCACAATTTTGATATCCATTCATGCAACTCAAGAAGGCTAGGCCAAAAATGACCGAATCTATTGATTAACCCATTCTCAAAAAAAAATCTTCATTTTTGTAGAGCTCTTTCAATAAAATAGCATCAAAATCCATTTTCAGAGGTTTGTCAAATCAATGATTAATCCTCCTATTGTTTAAACCCGAATGCATCAATTGCAATGTATCAACTGATGGGCCAGATCCAGATTTGGGATTTTGTAAAGGGGCGCCAGATTCAGGAGCACCTTCAGGTTGCACAACTTTCACCTGTGTGTTTTTAACCATGTCTAGAAAAAAGGGGTTTTAGGATCAGATCTAGCCTTTGCAGTTATATTTTTGGTGTGCACAAAGTTACGTGGAGATACCCCAGTCGAATCATGAGTGCTCCCTCTATTGACATTACGAATTTTGGCGCCATCGCTCGTAGAAAAAAAGTGGAAGAAGAGGCTCGCCCCTTTTGAGCCACCACGAAATTGTCCACAACCAAGCCGTCAACCAAAATTCCATTTGTAGAAATCTTCCCATCGTCAGACGCTCCACCCACATCTTTGTAAGCTATAGGAGGTCGTAGAATGTCTCTAATCGAATCTGGAGATCTATCATTGCCCACAACCAACCCATCGATGCCTCCATAGACTGATAGAGGTGCGATAGTGGGGGTAGCCCGGTCCATTTGCATCTGCTCACCCGTGCCCCCTACCGAGTCACTATGCGAACCACAGAGCACGAAATCCTCATCATCGCCATGGGAAACCCTAGTAGAGCCAAAATCACCCCCAACGCTCATAGCCCTAGCAATGTCAAAATTCAATAGTGTCGCCATATAGTCTTTTTATTATACTAGTATTAATATTAAAATTTAATTATATTTATTTCGTTAATTTTATTTCTTTATAATATTAATAATTAAAAAAAATGTTATTTGCACTCCCATGCTGATTCCCATTTAGTTTGGGCTTATTTGATGGAACGCCAAAATACAACATATCAATGAGCAACACATTCTTGTGTTAAATTTGGCTCATGACCCGATGTCGACCCAAGGTCTCCAAGTTAGTTGAGATTTATATAAAGATTTATTCTCATACAAATATGTTTTATGCATCATTCAATGCAATTATAAGTCATAATCTTATTAACACACATATGCAACCTAACTACATGAGTCTAAGTGTGTGTGTGTGATTCCATCATGACAGGTTAGCTCCACTTGCTAGAAACTTTCTCTTGATGATACTCTCTCTCCAGCCGGAGAGAATGTTGACGATTCTTGTCACACTTGCATAGTTAGTTGTTAGCATAATCATTCTTATTCATGCTTCAAACAATATTTAACATAATCAAATTATCTACATAATTTTTTGCAGTTAAACAATTAATAGAACAATTTAGTAATAAATTAGGCACATTAAATGGGATGTGAGAGCTTTGTATCTATTCACAAGAATTTTGGAGATCTTATAAACAATATTATAGAGGTTGATAAGCTTGAAGTCAACCATTTCTAAAGGGTCAGGCTTTTTAGGGACAAAAGCAATGAACTTATTATTTAGCTGTTTCAATAGTTTCCTTGACCTAAAGAAGTCTTTAGCAGCCAAGAAAATATCCACCCCAATAATATCCCAAAACTTTTGGAAAATGTAAGGGGAATTCATCAGGGCTAGGTGCCTTAAAGGCCCCCATTAAGAAAGTAGCAGTCTTTACTTCCTCTATAGAAACATACCTTTAAAGAAGAGTACTTTCTTCCTTGAATAAAGTTGCAAGGATGTTGTCTAACAACTGATCTTCTTACTCAATAGAATGATTAGTATTTGGTTCCATCATAGTGAATTGGAAGTACTCATAAACTATCTTTCCAACTTGTTCATTAGAGGTACCTCAAAAATGTTTTTATCAACAAGTTTGGAGATAGAGTTGCTCTTCTTGTGCTTTAGAACAAATAAATAAAAAAACACAGTTCCTATCCCCCTCTTTTAGCCACTAGATTTTGGATTTATGTTTCCACAAGATTTCCTCTTTTTTAAAGTATTAGCCTAGTGAAGACATACAATATTCTTAGCTTGACATGTTTGAACATCTCCACTAGCCTTTTTTGTTTGAATATCCTTAAATTTTGTAGATAGACTTTTCTTGTGATCTAAAAGTTGACAAATATGAACCTATTCCATCCTTTCACTTTGTTTTAAATAAATTCTTAAGTTTTTGATTCACTCCATACATAACAAAACCTTCAATAGGGATACTCCACCACTTAAAGATACAATCCTTGAAGTTGTGATGCGAAGCCCACATGACCTCATATCTGAATGAGAATGGGCTAGTAGGAGTACTATCTTTCTAATCCAATAGTAGTGGGTTATGGTGTGAAATAGTTCTAGGTAAAGCAACAAGGTTCAAGTTGTTGATAAAGTCCCAATTAGGAGAGACTAGGAAACAGTCCAATTTCATCTAGATAAGGTGTTCTCTAGTTCTCCTATTAGTCCATATGAATAGCTGATCTTGAAGATCTATGTCCATGAGTCCAATTGAACTCAGTAGGTCGGCTAAATCAGCCAGGCTGTTTGTGTAATCAATTAAGCCCCCAAGTTTTTTAGAAGAAAAAAGAGGGGAATTGAAATCCCCAACCAACATCCATCGAGCCTCCCTATTATCCGGGGCTTGAGTAGTTACATCTATTTAGAGGGCTTTTTTGGCATTTCTCACATTAGGGGCATAAATTTTTATTACATTCCAAGATAAGCCACTGGAAGAGAATTTAACCTCCAAACTATTTCTATATTGATTAATTAAACTACCAACAAACTTTGATGGGTTCGACACAATGACTAGACCTCTCATACAAAGTGGGCCATAAATATTTAGCAATGAATTGAAAATCAATCTTATTCATTTTAACTTCTTGAAGTAAAAGGATGTCTATCTTATTCTCCAAAAGGCAAGTTTTTAGGGATAATTGCTTCTTAAGGCTATTAAGCCCTCTTACAATCCATGTTAGAATCTTCACATACATTTTTTTTGGAGGACATCTACAACATTCTTTGCCTACCAATGGCAATTTCCTTTGTTGCTTCTCTTTGTTTGGGTTGTCGTTGGGAAGGCCAACCAACCTTAGCCTCAACACCAACATTTGCTTTTTTATTTTTGCCTTTCTTTTTGGGGCTTGACCATCCTTCTTGGTCAAAGGAACATTGACTGGTAGTTGGTTTATTTGAATCTTCACTCGGAGAGAGTGAAAGGGTATCTTGCATAGGGGGTTGGGTGAATTTATTTTCAATACTCTTGCACTCTTCAATGCTTCAAAACAAGGAGGGGAAGCTGTTTTTGAGATATGACAGCTATGGTATTCTTAAGGCTATTAAGCCCTCTTACATTCCATGTTAGAATCTTCACATACATTTTTTTTGGAGGACATCTACAACATTCTTTGCCTGCCAATGGCAATTTCCTTTGTTGCTTCTCTTTGTTTGGGTTGTCGTTGGGAAGGCCAACCAACCTTAGCCTTAACACCAACATTTGCTTTTTGATTTTTGCCTTTCTTTTTGGGGCTTGACCATCCTTCTTGGTCAAAGGAACATTGACTGGTAGTTGGTTTATTTGAATTTTCACTCGGAGAGAGTGAAAGGGTATCTTGTATAGGGGGTTGGGTGAATTTATTTTCAATACTCTTGCACTCTTCAATGCTTCAAAACAAGGAGGGGAAGCCATTTTTGAGATATGACAGCTATGGTATTCATTAGAAATTCCCTTCTTTCTCTTTCATTAAAGGGGGTGAGGGAGCCTCAATCCTTAGGACCTCTGGCTATGCTCCATCCGACTATCTGTTGCTTGTCACAATGCTTTCTTTACTAACAAGAGATAAGGCTTTAAAGGACCTTTCCTTAGGTGTGCTAATATTTGCTTCTTTAGAGAGATTATTTTTAAAAGGGGATTCAAATATATTCAGGATGCCATCTTTGAAAGGATAACCTTCCAAAGCATCAACTCAAGATTGTCTTAATGAGTATCGTTTTTAAATACCATGGGAAAGTGCTTCACCTTAAAAGTCATTTTATAAGGTGACATAATTAGAAAATGGATAACAAATTTTTAAAATATTTTTTTCATTTGTTGGTTAACTCCAATTTTTTTAGCCTAGCCCATGCTAAAGAGGCTATTTCTAGAGGATCTCTTCCCATCTTGGGCATCATCACCTTCCTACATTAACACAAGTGATCCAAACTTGTGAGCTCAATGACATGGTGAAGGCACAAGGCATGTGAGCACAATAACCCAACGGGGGTGTGAACCTTGGTGGATTTGTTAACATGCCAAGTTTTTAACAATCACACCATACCCTTAATGGCAACAAATTTTAAAAATGTTGAAATGTATATTTTATGGTGTAATTTGATATTCTTTAGGAAATAATGTACAAACACAATTTATTTTCATTGATATACACTCAAGTAGACATTTGGTGCTATTCTTCTATTGGCTTAAAGTGTGACATAGTCCACATTGTCACTTAATGACATTCTTTTCTATTATTATATCAATGGTAATAATTACAAGACAAAGAGACCACTTGGTAGGTAAGTGAGTTTAAGTCTTTGTAGTAGGGGAGGGATGATGACTACATATGATGCTTTAGGATTTTCACCCTCATGCTTTTTTTCTTAATTGGCAAAGATTTGGGAGTGCATGCAATGCCTTATAAGTTACTCTTATCTAACAATTCTTAAGGGATTTGACCTCTGTAGTATTTTGTCAACTCAAGATAATTTGAATGAGTAGTCATTTCACTAGTCTCAAATTTTTGTGGGATTTGAATTATGTATTTTTTTGTCATCTCAAGATGACTTTTGCAATAGTAATTTCACTAATGACATTTTTCTTCATTTATGTTGGTAATAATCCCAATGCAAAGGGGCCCACTTGGCAAATATACACCTTTAAAGATTTATTAATAATGGAGAATGATAAATACTATGATTGCTTTAATCTTTTAACCCTCTAGCCTCTTTCCCCTTTCACAAAGCTTTTGGAGAATGCAATGCCTTTTAGTTAAACACGTCTCACAATTCCTTATAGATCATTATTTGGGATCCCCATCCTTGGGATTGTTGGAGTTTGTAATTTTGTATAAGGACCTTGCAATGAATTTTAGGATAACTACCTTATTTAGGTAGATTTCCATTATATATGTTTATTAATGTGCACATGTCTAGATCTAAACACACTATTTTATCATCAATTATCAAGTTTTTAAAATTATTATTGCCTACTAGCACCATCATATGCTTTCATCTCCATTTTCACACTGTTCTTGTCCTGTTCAAGCTTACTCTTGTCTTTCTCAAGGGTGCACACTTGCTTTCTTCTACATGATGTCAAAGTAGGTGGGAATTTATTTCAAGGCATCTCAATCTAAATGAATTTTTGTAAGGAAACCCCAAATTTCAAGATTTGTACATACTTTGTGTGCACAAATTGTTGGAAGTTGTCTAATATTTTTTGTGCAGTTAAGGATCCACATTAAGAAACTATAATCCAAATTTCAAATTTATGTGATTGATTTTTGGTGTAGGAGCATTTAGGTTCATAAGCTATCCTTCATCACCCAAATTAGTAGTAGGTTGTGTTTTCAATTTTCTTCTTTTATTTGTGTGATTGTTGTTTAGTAGTTTCTTGTTAAATTGCCTTCTTGAAAGGTTGCTTAAGGACGGATGCAAGTTTCCTTTATGCTTCAGACCATTTGTAGTTGTGCTACATGCCATCTTCAAGTTGTTATAGTCCTAAATCGAGTTGTTGTAGACCAATTTTTAATAAAAAATGGATTGTTTTGGGAAATGCGATAGGGATTGTGTATTTTCCTACAATTAATTTATTTTTCTATATGAACTATGTAATATGTTATTTAATATATTACTTTGTTAGAACTTCTTGTGTCTCGTAGCTATGAAAGGGAAAATGATAAATGAAGGATTGCTCTAGAGACTATTACGAAGTTAAATGTTGCCTGATTGAATTAAACATGGTTATCATTACTTTATGTGACATAATTAGGTAAGTGAATATGTTGTGAGATTTAAAATTGCTAGCTATTAACACTTTAAATAAGAGGGTTTTTTTGTCCTTTTCTATCCTTTGCAACATTGGAATAAGCTAGATTATATGATATTTATTGTTTTCAACAATATAGGTGTTGTGTAGAGATTTTTTGATGATTAATGTTGGCATTTTCTTTTACATGGTAGTTGATTGGTGGTATATTTTGTTTTGGTGTATTCACGTCTTGCCATGATTCCTACCTTTCTCATTTTTGTTGTGTATGGCATTTGAAATAGTCTTTATAGGAACAAATTTCTATTTACTTAGGCATTCTTGGTGTTCCTTTGGTAGTGTGGCATGATGCTTCTTTGTCATTGGCCATTCTTACAAATTAAAAGGGAAATTATGATTATGAAGGTCATACATAGTGTTTTTCTTTTGTTAGTGATGTGATATGTTAAAAGGAAGGTATTCTTGGTTGGTGACAACTACACCTTAGATTCATGCGTTTTAGCATCTAGGGCAAACTAGTTGGTTGTGGTTGACTATTGTAGAAAAAGAGAATAGATATAGGGAAATATGGAAATTAGCTTGTTATTTTTTTGAGGGTTTTTGTTGAAGAATCATATTGTAAGAAATAGGTATGTTATAGGGAGTTGTTTTAGCTTTTGTAGTATTGTATAATTTTATAAGTAATTTGTATTGAGCTATAAAAAGTCAGTTAAGTTATTATCATTTGACATTGTTCCTTCTGTATTACATAAAATTGTGTAGATTAATTTTTGGGTTGTTAGATTAGGTCATTTTTTAACAAGCTTGCTGCAAGTATGAGCTTGTCTGGTGGTCATTGGTGTCAACATAGTTTAGTATATTGCAGATTGTACATGATTGGTTGAGATGCTGGTGAGATGCTGTGAGTACATGGAGCTATCTTTATGGTGTTCCAGATATGTTGATGTGATGTGTTTCCAAGTGCTTTTGAAAAAAATAATGAAGAAGAGAAATCAAAGTGTTGGAAGTGTTCAAATTGTGCTCCGGTATGTGCTTCGCATTTCTCCTATGGTGATCCTTTGCCTATGTGGTTTTGAAGATTTCATTATGACAATTTGATGGTGATATAGTCTGAGTTTCAGTTCTTGGTGAGATGATATGTAGAAGTTGTGTCCACTGGTATATGTGTTCTACCGGCAGAGTCAGTGTTCTGTGGACTGGGAGAAATATGTTTGCTTCGTAGTTCTCCACTTTTTCATTTTAGATCGTGTGGATTTAGGAGATGTCTTGTGGTCTTTCCTATGCTTTGGCTAAGAGGTTTGGAGTTTGGTGATCCGGAAATCATGTTTCAGTGTTTTTGTGTGTGTCTACATAGCTCAGATTGTCTGGTGAAAGGAGTTTAGTGTTTGAAGCCTGTTGTTGTTGCTGTGGATGTATCTAGAAGATTCTGAGATGTATTCTCGTGTATAATAAAGCGTGTTGAGTCACCCGCGTGTCATCTTCGTGTTTGGGAAGCGTGTGCATCATTGATAATTTGTGTTTTCATTAGGTTTGGCCGACCTAGTGTTTACACTTCATTCAAAGAATAAAATTTAATTGAGGAAGCGAGTAGAAGATTCAAGAATATTATTTTTATGTTTTTATTGGTCCACTCTTATTCCTTTCCATCGCGGGAATTTAGAGTTGCCAACCTAATTTGAATTTATGAAACGATGTATTGTGGCCGACCTTGGTAAATGTTTCTAAGGTTGAGAATGGTAAAAGCAAGGCGAGTTGTGAAGAAATGTATGAAAGTGTGATGCAAAGTGATGAAAGTGTGCCACAAATCATAAGAGCAAAAGTGTGTGTGAGTGAATTGTGATAGAAGTTTTTTAGTGTGCTGAAGGCAGTGAACTGAAGGTTTCTGTAATCTTGCGAATGTACTTTAATTGCTGTGGTGGATCTTTTGTTCTCTTTTGTATCTATAGGCAGTGAGCCTCCCTGTTGGACAGTGAGTCCTTTGTAGGTAGTGAGCCTTTGTACTTGGATAGTGAGTCCTCATTTGGGCAATGAGCCCTTGGTAGTGAGCCTTTGTATTTAGTCTATAATCTTTATATTGTGAGTTAACCCTCACTGTGGTTTTTTCCTTATTGGGTTTTCCACGTAAAAATCTGGTGTTTATTGTGTTGATTTACTTTCTGTTATTCGTATTTCATGCTCATACTCAATAACAAAATAGTGTGGTTGAAGATTTGATAAGTGATAAAGTTTTAAGTTTGAATTTGTGTGACAACTGATTCACCCCCCCTCTCATTTGTCTTGCACCTATTTAACAAAGCTTCCTAATCTACATCGTATTAAGTGGTATATGAGCAAGGATTCTTGTTAGATTTTGATGTGTAGAGGCTCTATAAGATTATTGTGGTTCGTGGAATCTTGAGACTATATCGAACAATGGAAGAATGCGTCGCACAAAAGAGGAATATGTAGAGCATCTAGGGTTATAGATATAACAAAGATGTTGGGAGGAATTACAGCTGCATTGGATGTAATGGAAGCAACAAAAAGAAGAGGAGTGCATGTGGAAGATGTTGGAGTTGATTCCTTAACCCTACAGCTCATAAGGATCACCTACAATCAAACACATGCCAGACAAAGAGAGAAAAAACAAAGCTATGGAGGCCAAACACTATTGATCCAAAAAAGCATGAAAAAATTACTAATGTGCAACCTCATGTAATTAAGTGAATAATACAATAATGAATCTTTATAAAAGGAAAAAGCAACCCTGGAGAAACCTTAGTTGAGGATAAAAATAGATCATGACATGCGTCCTCATCATATGAATTGAGACACAAAAAAATACATTACCTAGTAGGTAAGCTTAATATGTTAGTGTAAAAAGGGACATAAATAGTTAAACAATCAATTATGTAAATACCCTTTTAGTTTAACACCCCCCCTTAAGTGTAAGTTAGGGAGAAGCTAAAACTTCTAAATGATGAATGCGTAAAAAAAAAGATGGGTCTCAACAACTAGGCTTGATAAGGTACACATGTACAAACAAAAAATTCTATCATAAGTGGAGAAAAGGAGAAAACCTAATGGGAAAAACTCCACTCCAAAAGAGAGAAAGACATATGAAGGATATTAAGAAGCCTCCAAAATGATGTCTTAGAATGAATAGGAACATGGAAAACAACAATGAAGCACGAAGAAGCTACAAACTATTATTGAAACATGATTACTATAGTGTTGAAATTGAAAAACGTACTCTAAAATCAAGATGAAGATCAGGATCAAGAAGATAAAAACCTGCATGAGTGGTCCCAATGACACTACTTGAGCAATGATCATATGGCGAACAAAGACAACAATTTGATAGTTGAAGATACAAATGGCCCATTAATCTACACAAGAATGAGAATTGATTTGCTATAAAGAAATGATCTTGTCATCTCACAAGAATGATAAAATCCCTAGATGGATAGACTTCATAGTTTTGAGCAAAGACCTTCAAAAACAAGTGTGCAATATGATAACACACATGCACTAATAATTTTGTTGTGATTCTCTAATAAATCTGGTGTAAATCAAACCCCAATGTGCTCTTTTTTATAACTCCTAGATGATTTCAAATGAATGAGGAGATGCCTTTAAATACAATAAACAAGTTCATTATAGGTCAATAAAACATGTGCCTAGTCATCTCATAACAACTAGTGAAATGGTTGATCACAAGTACATTTGAATGCTAACTTTTAAAAAGAAATAGGTCTAATCCATGATTGCAAAGCTAACTTAGGTGAGGATTGTACTTGTATATTTGGTCTAGGGTGATGCTTGGTGAATTTGGAGATTAGGAATGCAACTTTAGGGATCAATGATAATAGGGATTGGGATATGAGCCAAATTTACACACGAATATGCTCCATGTAAGCAAATTATTTTATTTATGACACTCTAATTAAGATTGACCCTTTCAATTTACTTTGCCTATCAAAAAGGCATATATCTTTGAGAATATAAGATTTCTAATTTTTACTTAAGTTGTAAATAAAAAGAATTAATAATAGCTTGTAACAAAAAAAAAAAAACATCTTAATTTTTGTAATGGTAAAAAACACACATACCATGCATTTTCACCATTCAGTATGCACTTTTTACCATTCATTTTATATCATTTGGGTGTTCTAAGTATTTGGTCCTAGTTTATGACTTTTATTGACTTCCCCTTGACCCAAATTCTCAAATTGACTTTTCAAAACAAAAATTGACCCCTCTAACATTTCTCAACTCTTAATTTATCAATTCTCATTCTTAGGTGGAATTTGACTCTTTTGTTCAAAATTGAAAAATTTCCCCAAGCTTGGGTTGGCCACTTTCTAATTAGTTGAACATATTTATCATTTCCCATGTACTTTCTAATTGTGTCGACTCAAGTATAAAATACCATCACCTCTAGTTGGTTTGAATCATCAAAATCATCCATATTGCAAAAAAATCTAGAATCCTTTCATCACTAGGACAACCCCATTGATCTATTTGTTACAAATGATCACTCATTAGTTATTATTCATCTTTTCACAAATACTTGCATCAAGACATGGTGAAACCTTAGCTCTTGCACTAGATGTTATTCTAATATTCATTGCACTACATTCCACTTATATCAAGTCTCAAGTTTCACTTAATGTTGTCATGGTCACATACACATGACTTGCATTATTGCTTGCTTTCTGCTAACTCTTTCTAAAATTGATAAATCAAATGTAGGGGCTTGTGATAAGGAGAAGATTATTGTTTAGTAATCTCCCAAAGGTGTTTGTCGACACCCTTAGTCTTTTGTGTAGGTTAAAATATCAAAGCAAATCTTTGTTTGTATGTGAAAAACATGTTAGGTCATATGATCATTTCTATAGGGACCAAAGTTTATTTTGTGTGTGTGGGTTTGATCGTGTTCATTTGTATGCCTATGTATTTGATCATTGTGAAATTCAAACAATGTTCTAGTTTATATAATTTTGTCATTCTTCTTTTAATGTATCTAAGTCAAAATCAACCAAATTCTTTCACTTCCTTTAATTTTTAATTTTCAAAAATTCTATCAAATAACTTGCTACCACTCTAAATTAAATTATTTAAATTACATTTAATAAAAAAGAAAGAAATATATTTTGTTTCTATAGTTAATAGGTTTTTACTTGTGAGTAATTCTTATTATATTTATATATTAAAGTTTGATATTTAAATATTCAAAGATAATTTTTTTAATCTCAAAATAATACTTTTTTCGATAAATAATTGAGAAATCTAATGATTTTTATAAATAATAGTAAAATAGGAGTTAAAGTGAAGGATAACACTAATCTTTGAAAATTGTAATTATTATTTTTATTTAAATATTATTTAAACAATTTTAATTTTTTTATTCTAAAAAATATATTTTCTCATTTGAGAAATCTAATGATTTTTTTAAAGAATGATAAACTAGAAGTTAAAGTGAAAGGGTAACACTAATCTTTGAAAATTATAATTTTATTTAAATGATCATAAAAACAATTTTTTTTTTTTTTATTGTTAATATATGAAATTAAAAATTAATTTTTATAATTATATATAATTTTTAAAATATATTTTTTTAAATGAAAAATCTGTACAAATAAAAAGTAGATTTAATAAAAAAAAAATTAACATAAAAATATTATTATTACGATCAAGTTGAAGCTCACAGTATAAGTATAGCCGCTGTTGGCAGTCGAATTATGGAGCAAATTAAAACCATAAATGCTACCTTATTGAAAAGGACCATTACAAAATCAACAACAGCCAACAACAATTCAAAACGTAGGATTTACAAACCCATTATAGGTCAAAGAATCTTTGTGAAAGCTTCATCAATAACTTCCAGGTGCCAGGGCAGGATTCGCTTAAAGGACTCAGAAAATGCTTAATAGGTATTTGATGGCAGACTAAGTGAAGTCCTCTTGCGATTTACTCTATTTTGTTATTACCAGTGTAACTTGTTTTCTCAATAGATCGAAAACTGTTACCTTTAGCTGCTCATGACGCAACTACAGAATTTTTAATAAATCTTTCTTAACTGCTTTTCCTTTATTATATAGAGAAAATTAGTTGTAGTAATCTCTGAGGGAAGTTATAGTATATGACTGGTCCTCTTCAATATACATTAAACCCAGATGCATTTCTTATAAGAAAACAATACCATCAATAGCGAGAATTACTCATATATGTTGGTAGGTGGAGGATATTCCGAGCTGTCTACATCTTTTTATATTTTATAAAGGCTGTAATTGTATGGAAATATTATTTTGACAGGCATGATAAAATATTGGATGGCAACAGACAAGCATGAGGAATTTTTGTCCCATACACATTCGATTATGATAATTTAGACATGATACCGATCCATCTTAAACATTTACAGGGAAATAAATTTACATTGTTTGTGAAAGAATATTTAACCCTAGTGAATCGCCCACAGAGAAAAGGCTTTTTGCTGGTGCTCCTCAACATTGTCGTTATTGTATTAGTTGAATAATCATGCACCAAAGGTGGTGTATATTTGAAAATTATTCATTTTTGTGATGTGTTCATTGTTGCTGTAATTTTGATAGTTAGAGTAAAGTTGACTTAAAAGCTGTTTAAGTTTACATTTCCAATAATAGTAACGTTTCAGTCAAAAATATACAGTCGCAGGTTCTCTAAATTGAAATTGGAATTTAAAATATAGCGTAAGAGGATGGATATTCACATTTTTTTAAGCATTGAACTGGAGGAAATTGATGATTCCTAATCTCAACAAAAATGAGGTCAATGATTTTATATTCTTGTAAATATTGAATCTGTAAGTTTTCTTCATCAAATTTTTAAATCATGTTTCATGATCTATTATTTCTCTTTTCTAATTTTTTCATCTTAAATAAATAAAAAGAATTTGTGTAATCAAATTCAAAAATATTGTCACTGTAAATTTTTTTCATGTCTTTAAAATTTTTATTCTAAATCTACATTCACTGTAAAAATTTCATGTCTTCAAAACTTTTATTCTAAATCTACATTCTCTTAAATGCTACCGGTATTTGTTCCTTGTTTTATAAATGTATATAATCTATATTTTAGTCACTGACATCCTGCTAACTTTTTAGGCTGTAAACATTTATTTCTGTTGCAGATTTTAGCCGTTAAAATCTGTGTAGGACACGACCACTGACCGTCAATTACAAGTTAAAACAGTATTCAATCTTTGACGAATCTAAAATATCATTTTACTCCTAAAATTTTTAGGGGAATTGTGTTATCATTTATAAAATTAATTTTATTTTGTACTTAGTGTTTCATTATAAAACTCACAGCTGGATTCACACTCAGTACACCTGACATGTCCAGAGGCTCAAACATGTGTAGGGTAACTTTCATTATCAGATAATGCCACGTGTCCATCGAAAGGATGGATGGTGGGTCGTAATATTCGGTGGGATAGTGGAGAATCAGGCCTTTAAAAATATATTAAAGGCGGTTTAATATGAAGATTGAGGAGATTTACCAATGTCGGGTCGGGTGATTAAGAACGAATCGAGATTGACTTTAGAGTTGCGGAGTGGAGACTAGCGATTGAAAACGATAACGAAGAAAATGTGGGCAAGTCCGGCATTCTCCTACCTTTTATCGTAATCGCTCAGAAATCTTCTCGTCATCTTGCCAGTCAGCCATCCATTCATTCGTTCCCTGTTCGCTTCTATCTTTATCTCCGTTAATCGCCGTACTTTAGCAACGCAGTTTTCTTTACCCGTCTTCACGTGCCGTGTTTCTCCGTCTCCTGCAGCTGAAAAAATATCCTTCGCTCATCTTTTCATTTGCGATGGATCGATCCGCAGAGGGTTCGTTCATTATGTGGCCGGCGAGGGCTTGATAGAAAGAAGAAAACGAAAATAGAGGAACGATAATTGCTTGTGTCCCTTTTCGCAGCGAGTTTCGAAGTGGTGATCTAGCGGTAGTTTACGGTTGAAATAGTCCGTCGGTCGCCTCGTTCCGGGCGGCCCGTAGAATAATTAAATACAAACGTCGCAGACAGATTTTCGTAGATTAGCCCGGCTCTCCACGATGGAGGAGACGGACACGTAGATATGTGAACTTTTGTTATGGGCAGGAGACGGATATAGTGTGCAGTTCGAACCCTAGTAGCTTCACTTTTTTCACAGCGGGATGTCTAGTGTTCGATCCGGCGCGGGGATGAAGAAGTCCAAGCCAACTAGAAAAGTTTTGGATTCGTACACGATCAAGGGCACCAATAGCGTCGTCAAAGGTAAGTAAATAATTAGCATCTTCTTCTTGTTCGCTTCGAACACCAGATCTCATGTATTTAGTTTTACCTTGCTTTGAAGCCGGAGACTGTGTAGTTATGCGGGCGCCAGAACCCGGGAAGCCGCCATATATTGCAAAGGTGGAAAAGATCGAATCAGATAGCCGGAAGCATGCAATTGTACGCGTGCGGTGGTATTATCGCCCTGAGGAATCGATCGGAGGGCGAAGGCAGTTTCACGGCTCCAAGGAGGTTTTTCTCTCCGATCATTTCGACGAGCAGAGCGCCGATACAATTGAGGGCAAATGTACTGTACATACCTTTAAAACCTACATCAAGCTTGAAAGCGTGGGAGCCCAAGATTATTTCTGTCGCTTTGAATACAAAGCCGCGACTGGAGGGTTTATGCCGGATAGGGTGGCGGTGTAAGTTGCTAACGTTTCCTCTATATATTTTACTCCAATTCGATCTGTCGACTCTCGTCCTTTATTTGTGATTATCTTACGCGGAGCGGCTGTTCGTATGGTGCAGATACTGTAAATGCGAATTGCCATATAATCCGGATGTCTTGATGGCACAGTGCGAAGAATGCAAGGATTGGTCAGTTCTTTACATAAATACCGATTTTTCTTTGGCTAATTTTTGTTCCACTTTGATAAAAGTCCATATCGAAGACCAGTTAAAGCGCCAAGTGACTGTTTCCATATGTTTGCTGTTAGGAGTACTAGATACAGTTTTCGCATGCATTTACCGTGTTCAATATGCTTAGAAAACCAATGGTCGCTGCGACGTTTGTCTGACACTGTGACGGTGCGAACTTTTTTTGTAAATTTACCGTATAACGTATTTTACATTGTGTACGTCGAAAATCCTCGAGAGGAGGACAAGTATCCACACATTGTCACGTTATTAGTGTGTTAATGGCAGAAACTCTTGTTGTTTAGGTGTCAAGTTTCTCAAGCATTTCGAGACAGCATATTTTCAAGTCTTTTTACATAGATTATCTTTTAAGTCCGTTTGCTCATAATGTGAAGTTTATAAGGTGGTAGTCATTGCCGACTGTTTCCAGAATTTATATGGAGGTTTTCAGTCATTCTACAACTGTAGAAACTTTCGTACAACTGATACCTAACATGCCATCCTCTCATATGCAGTTATCAAATAGATTTATCGTATGCGTCTGGCTTTGTGATAGCTGCTTTAGTTTGCTATTATTTTTATGCTGGAAATTCTTAAGGCAGTTAGTAAAAATAGCTTAAGAGGTCAATTATAGTCTCGTTGTATTTCTTTCTATAAATATTTTTGTTTCACATTCTGCGTCAATTTGGTCCAAACAAGATCAAACAAGTCGACTTTCAGCGATTTTACTTTTCAGTTTAGAGAAAATATGTCTTGCTGTTATACGGTCATCTGTAGGAGTACAATATCTTTAATGTCAGTTGCACAATATAAATCAAAATATTTTCTCTTTCCTAAGTAAAGATGCTTTTAAGGGAATTCATTTGAACAAGTTCAACATCTAAACGGCAGTATATGTTGCTAACGTCTTGATATAAGAACTTGGGTATACAATGCTCATAGGTCGAGCAATTTTTAAATTCTTGGCTGCCCCGACTGAACTTTAGAGTCGTCTCCAACTGTGGCAGTAACTACTGAATACACGTAATTATTTTACTTGTATTCATATTGCTTCACCTATCTGTATTGGAAAGAAATATAATTTTTTTCCTTTTATTAGCCTATAGACTAAGGACTACTAGCAATATGCAATTAAATTAGTTAAATCATTAACTGATTGAAGGCAAAGATATTATACTGTTTGAAGTTAAAGTGCAATAAATGTTACTAAACCTGTGAGTTTGGGTTTTGTGTGAAATTTCATTTTAATCTCTTATTTAGCCTTTAGGGTCTACAACAATTTTACTTATTGTTGAAATATCTAGTCTATCGGATTCTCTTGGACGGCGTTAAGTTGGGTGATTGACTAATACCTTTTCCTATTAGAAAATGTAAATAAGGTGATTTCCAATATTGAATTAAGGAGAGGACCTTCTTAAATAGATGTAAATTCTACCTTCTTAATTAGATGTAGAGTGTCCACGTGTTCCAATTAAAATTTAAATATCCTAACAACCTCCTTAATGTTAGTGGTTACATAAGATGAAACATAGTACGAGTACTACTAATATTTAGTCAGTGGTAAGACAAAAGCACTTATTCACGTATTAGGTGATTGGCATTGACAACAATCCCTTTAATGACAACCTTAAAAAATTGACATAACCTCACTGAAATCTAAAATACCTCTTAAGATAAAAAGCTTGGTTGGCCTCACTTTAGAGCTTGGTGAAAGAAATTTTCAAGTTGAGCTTTCATCCCGTAGTATTCAAGTTGAGGCACCTTTTGTTGAATAAGCTGTTTGATGTGATGATCATAAACATTATTATGCTTGATCCTTGCAACAAACATTAGATTTTTAACCAGTTGAATGGTTCTTTGATTGTCACAATAGAGTAAAGTAGACTCGTTAGAGGTTGCTGCAACTGAGAGAATAAATGTCAGCCATTTGATCTCTTTGGTTGTCTGATTAGTAGTTGTATGTTTTTCCTTTGTGGTTTAACCTAGAGAGAAAACATATCCAATAGTGGATGTCTTGTCATTTGCATAGCCTGCCTAGCATGCATTGAATATCCATTAAGTGCCAGATGTTGAAAGATGAATATCAGATGCCCATATACAAAGTACCATGAACATACATCAATATCTTCTTTGCAACTTTCCAATGTGGAACCTTGAGAGAAATCACAAGCCTAGAGACAATTTTAATTGCATAAGACATGTTTGGTTTGGTATGCATTAAATATTTCAAGCTTCCAACAAGCAGTTTTAAAGTGTTGGATCAACATCATCAACGGCCATGTTTTTGTCAATTTTGTACTTGTGGATATTGGAATTGTGGAACGTGTAGAGTCCTCTATCTTGAATTTGACCAACAAATCTTTAGAATACTTAGTTTTTGATAGATAGGGGAGAGGGGCCTATAGTGGAGCACCCTAACTTCGGGTTTCTCAAAATTCTCTGTGGAAATTTCAAATCACTCCCAATTTTGTACAACAATTTATTTGGCAAATCATGTGCTTCTATATTTCGTTTTAGGGCCACATCATCAAATATGATGCCACATCAACATGCTTTTTGTTGAGGCATCCAAAAAGGCCCAAAAAAAAAGTGAGACCCATAGTGGTGCACTAAGCCATATTTTATTGGTGCGCTGATGTGGCATCACATGATTTGTCACTTTGCATACTTTATGGACAAAAAGTGTTTTGCAATTGGATATTAAAGTGCTCCACTATGGGGTCCACTGAGGACTACTTCTATCCCCACCATTGGACCCTGCTCCATTATGGACCCTCTCCCCTAAATGCCGTCTTGTTTTTGCAACACCTAAAACTCAAGAATGTAATGAAGAATACACAATTCTGTCATTTCAAACATGTCCTTTAAGCTTGACTCTATGTGAATGATATGTTGTTCATTTTCTCGTGATAATGATGTCATTCACATAAGTACAATAATTATAACTCCCCAACCTTTGAATGTTTATACATATAAATTGGGGTCACGAATGCTATTTTTAAAACCCTCAAATTTGAAGCAATCATCAAATTTTGCATACCAAGCCCTTGGAACTTGCTGTAGCCTATATAATAACCTTTTAACTTGTACACCATGTGTTCTTGTATTTTTCTCATAAATCTTTGTGGTTGTATCGTGTAGATTTTCTTTGCAATCTCACCATTAATAAAATTATTTTTAATATCTATTTGATGAATTTTACATGTATAGTGTGCTGCAATTGCTAGGACTGTCCCAATTGTATTGATTTTGGCAACTAGAGCAGATGTATCACCAAATTCACTGCTTTCTTTTTGAGAGTAACCCTTAACTTCTAGCCTTGCCTTATGTTTTTCAAGATTCCCATCAGACTAAAACTTAGTCATGTAGACCCATTTGTTACTAACGACATTCTTTTTAGACAACTCAACGAATTTCAAAGTTTGACTCTTAATTAAGGAATTGTACTGAACCTTGATTGCATCTTCCCACTTGGTGTTTCCTTGAGCTTCCTCACATGTTTGAGAATCATTTGACTTCAGACCAGTGATTGTTAATCCATAATTAACTTGATTACTTTTGATAAGTTTCTTCAAGGCTTTTCATTTACTTTGGAGGACTTTCTTCATCGTCTCTATGATTATCCCTTGGACTTTCAGGTGTGTTTTTTAGCATTTTTCCTGGGACATTATCTTCAATTGAAATTTGGGGAAGAGGAGTAAAATTCTGTTCTTGAACCCCTTCATTAAATTTCACAGCTAATGAACTCATGCTTATCAAGTGGATTTTATAATCTATATCCTTTCTTCTCATCATTATACCGAGCAAAAATGCATTTGATACCTTTTCCATTGAACTTTCTAATTCTAACCTCATCTGCTACATGGATGTAGGCTTCGCATCCAAACACGCTGTAGTATTTTACATTAGGCTTCCTTGTACTCCATACTTTTTTAGGAGTGATATTATCTAGGCATATTGCAGGAGGCCTATTTTAAATATGTTCTTGTGCATTTACTGCTTTTTTAAGAGATAATTGCAAACAGTTTGATTGACTGTACACCCAGCAATTTTAACCAAACTTATATTTTTTCTTTCAGTCACTCCATTTTGTTGAGGAGTGTATCTATTAGTAGCGTCGCTCTATGCACTTTGTTTTATTACATTGGTTTGACAATGTGATCATGCATTTTGTCCCTTCTAATTTTAGACGAGTCAATTGTCTTTTGAGATCCATAATTCTTATTTTGCTTTCCCTTCTATATATATTTTCTACAAATGCTTTTTTTTTGTAAGTATTTTGAGTACTTTGAACATATGGCTTGATTCCAGCATTAATTTGTCATAAAATAGTTGTATGAACATTCACATCCTTCTGTTACCATTTAACAGATTCATTAGGGGCGTTAGGTTTCTCTTATGTTGCAATGTTAAATTGTTCTTAACTTCTTTCATTTGATTTTTGCATAGTTTATCCCATTTTTGCTACGTTAACAAAATTAACGTTATGTCTGCTTTCCAGATTGCATAGTTTGTCCCATTCGATTTTTCTGACACCATATGGTACTCATGTGAAGTCATAATTAAATATTAATAACTTTCAAAGCAAAAATATAAGAGAGCCAAGCCAAAAAAATAAAACGTTAACACAAATATGAAGCTTTCAAGTTAAACCCCACAAGTACACCACAAAATAATAATATTCATTATTTTATCTTAAAATTAACCTTTTTATAAAACAAACAAACAAAGACTTAATATCTTTTCTACTTTACAATACAAATATCAAAGAAGTCAAATCAAATAAACTCAATCTGATGTGGTTAAAAGGTCACCCATATGTTAAATTGTAAACACAAAGAGACTCTGAATACAGTCTCTTTCTAAAGATTTATTGCTGTCTTCAAACACTTTTCATGTTCAAGAACATAAAACCTTCTTTATGCTATTTTATAAAAGATCATTACCTTATTTATGCCTTTTTAAAGATCATGTTGCCACTGAAATGCTGGTGCAACACGCCCCAATTAGGCACAGCGCTGGGAGATTTATATTTATTTTTACAGCACCTTTGCTGCCATGGAAGCCTGCTTATCAGCCCACTCCAGTCCTCGAGTGCAACAAATCCTTCTGCTATTGCACAGTGTGCAGCCTACTTTGCATACACCAAAAGTTCTACAAGCACATACTAGCAAGAAACTGTTGCTCAAGAAACCGTCCGACAAGCTTCAAGAACCTTTTTCTGCAACTCCCGACGCCTACGTAGTTCAAATACAACCTACACAACCCAAAATTATCAGAGGGCTCTGATACAATATCAGAAAATGAAACTAAGTTGATATGCAATAAAGGAGACCTCGATAAATAGTTTAGATGGATTCTATTGGTCATATGTTCTAAGTATAACAATGGAGGTTTTCCACTGAGCTATGATAGCTACACCATTGAAATATAGGTTGTCTTCAACTACTCACATTAAGTTTAGCGCTTGGTATTGGGGGCATTTGGTCTTCCTTGAATTTAGGCTCTTTTAGGATAGTAAATATTCTTTGAGTTGAAGTATGGGGTAATCTTCCATATAATATACTGTTCTTCATTCAGGTTTTATGATAACATTTTCTCTTCCAAGTTTGGAACTTATAGTATATTGTCTTGAAATATGGGTTTTAGTTTATCAGGCTTTCATCTTTAGCACTGTAGATACCTTGGCCCAACTTTTTCGTTCATTCGTCTGTTTAAAAGGAATTTCCTTTACGAAACTGAAAATATTGTGATTAAATCTCCCGAGGTTAGTATTTGACTGGTAGACTAAATTACATCCAACTTTCTTCCGGATTTGCATCTTATCCATGAATGCTTATAGTTTTAGGACTCGGACTTGGACTCAACTCGGTAGCCCAAAATTTTGACTCAGACTTGGGACTCGGCACAGACTTGGCAAAAAATTCGGCATGGACTTGACAATAAAAAACCTCATAATTACACAAAAAAAGAAGAAATAAATGCATTTAGAGAACATAAAAATCTAATTTGACTATCAGTTTGTCATAATTCAAACATTACACATGTCATATGATCCTCAAACTCTCAAAATCTGAAATTTTAGCCACTATGTTTGTTATGTTCAGGTGCTAGAAGAGTCTTAGCTCAAGACTTGGGAGTTTGAGCCTAAGACTCGGGAGTCTTGGAGCAAGACTCGGTCAAGTACTCTCCATGACTCGGCCAGACTCAGCTCGAGAGTTTGGTCGACTCGGAAGTTTGGAGAGTTTTGCAGAGTACTCGGAGATCCCTCAAATTATGAATGCTTGTATAGATCTTGTAGGACTGTTGGCAGGATATAGAGGGCTGTGAGGCACCTTATTAGTAATTCGTGTCATTTCTAGACCCACATATCCATTATATACCGCTTAAACAACCTTAAAACACCTCTAATATGTCTAAATAAGTTATCAAAGTATAAAAGATTATGGATAAAAGGGTAAATTCGTGGGAATAAGATAATTAAGTGTTATCATGAAAGGATATGATGGCAAGGTATTATGAAAAGGCATTAAGAGGCCATATAAAGAAGGGAAAGCTGAGAGATAAGAGTGTGAGAGAGTGTGGAATCATATGGACTAAATATTTATGAGAATAAGGAAGTGTGGAAGATATATATAAGGATGAGACATGATGAATAAATTATAAGACATGTGTAAGGCATTAAAGTATATGAATATATTATATAATAGATGTATATAAATGAATGTATAATTTATTATAACTGGGTTTATACTTTTTGCATATCTAAGCTCTTCCTTTTTATTGCATCACATCAAGGTTGACTACATATAACGGAATATTAAACCTTAGACTTTGATCAAGGTTTTTCTGTCAACATTTGGTTTTGTTGCCGGGACCTTGGTTGTTGTTGCATAAGGAGGGAGATCATACCAAAGAAATAAATTAGTGTTAAAAAAAGAATTGAGAAGTGAAAATTTTGGATTTTCTTTTTAAATTAAATTTATTTCAATGGAAAAGATTGAACAAAGAGTAAAGAAAGAAAATGAAAAATTAATGTGTGAAAAGAATAGTTTAGAAGAAAAATTGGAAAAAGTTAAAAAGAAAAATGAAGAACTAGAAAAGGAAAATGAGAGTTTAATGTATGCAAGAGATATTTTAAAAGAAGAATTAGTGAATGTTCAAATGCTTAATTTAACATTGATAGAAAAGACAAAGGAGTTAATAAAGGATAAATATGAATTATTATGTGAAAATGATAATCTTGAACAAGAATTACACAAAGTTGAAATGAAAGATGAAGAGGTACAAGAAAAGTTGATTTTGCTTAATGAGGAGGTTAAAAGGGAGATAAAAGATATGGGAGAAAAGTTAAATAGGATAGAAGAGAAAAAAAGTTTAATAGAGAAGGGTGATATATTAAAATTGGAAGAAGAAAATAATCGATTGGATTGTTTTCTTACAACATGTCAAGAGGAAAATCAATGCCTAAGGTTTAAGCCTACAATATGTAATGTCTCATATGATACAAATGATTTCTGTTATTCATTTGATGAATCATTTGATAAAAGTGATAAAGCTAAAAGTTCTTTTGACAAAGAATGTAATGTTAGATAATGATGATTTTGAATCACCAAGTCTTGATAGTTGTGACGATAATGACAAAGGATGTTGTCTGAAGGATGTTGGTTTTAAGATGACAAGAAGAGTGGGATATGTAAGATAAGTTTATAAATAGCCTATTGAACCATTTGTGAGGCTAAATAATGAAGGTCCTAGAAATGGAAAAGAAGATGACATTACAAGTACAACAAGTTTTAAATATTTGATTCAAGAAATGCAATGTTCTCATTGTCATAGGAAAGGACATAAAAAAGAAATGTGTTGGAATCTTCATCCTTGTAGTATTTGTGGACTAATCAATCATTAAAAAAAATATGTTTTAATAAAAAGTAAAAGAATGAATCTACGATAGACTATATGCAAATGAATTGTGGATGGATTGATGCATCTAATTCATAGTTATGAGACTTGGACTTAGCGCGGACTTGGTGAGGGTGACTCGACTCAAGACTCGGGACTTGGCGCAGACTCGACAAAATGAAAAGCCCTAGAAATTTAGATATTTTTAAGGATTTAAAACTTGTTTCATGCACCCTTTATTAAATAAACCTTAAAGACACAATAACATCATAAAAGAGAAGCTAATTTGATCACATACACAAGTATACATCAATCACATAAGTATAAACGCAAATTGTAGTTGAGCTGCTGAAGGAAATAAACACTTAGATATATAAATATAGTCAAATGTATACAAAACTCATGGAATATGAAATCCATGACATCAAATGTTCCAAACAAATATGAAATATCAAAACAATAACTACAAGTCTATTGCTCAGAGGAGCTTGCATCCTTCCTATGAAGGTGTCTAAGGTGGGTCCTAGATGATGTAGCAGTTGCAGCCATAGTCTTTGCTTGTGACTCCATGCAACCCTCACCAACATCAGTTGTGGCTATGTTTGCTCATGCTCTAGCCTCCTATACCATGAAAAGCTCTGACCTTAGCCTCTCTATCTGCACAGTCCAACCCAATCAAGGTCTAAGTCACCCAACACAAGTATACATGTTAGTGCATAAGTATAAGCACAATTTATAGTTGAGCTGTGAAGGGAAATAGCACACTTAGATATATAGTCAAAGACTCAAATGTATACCAAACTCATGGAATATGAAAACCATGACATCAAATGTTCCAAACAAATATAAATATCAAAAGATTCAAAACAATAACTAGAAGTCTATGGCTCAAAGGAGCCTTCATCCTTCCTACGAATGCATCTAAGATAGGTCCTACATGATGCAACAACCATAATCTCAAGTTTGAGGGCAATTGCCCCAATGGGGTTAAGTGCCCTTTGTGAGGAGTCTAGGGGCAAGCCACTGAGTAGGTTGAGACACCCTAGGTAAGGAGTCCCACAGGGGCAGCCTGGAAGTAGAATCAAGGAGTAGTGCCCCAGTGAGGTCAAGGGCAATGCCCCTTCACGAGAGAGGGCTAGGTAGCACCCTCAGTGGGATGAGGAGTAAGCTCTCCTTGCGGAGTTTAGAGTGCTTTCGATTAAGATCAAGAGGCAACTCCTTGGGGAGTTTAGGGGTGGCAGCTCCCAGCGAGATTAGAGAGGCACTGCTGCGGGGGACTAGGGCAAGCCCTAGTGGAGTCAAGAGAACTAGCGCCTAGGTGTAGGAGGCCAGGGTAAGTGTCCCCAATGAGGTTAGAGGTGCCCTTGAATTACCTCTGTTGTGATACAAGGGTAGAATTAGTGGAGCCCATACAAAGCAAATTAAGACTTACAAAACATACAAACCTTCATAGCATACATCATTTCTGCAGTCATAATAAGTAAAAGAAAAAACAAGTTTTGCTTTTAATTTCATGCATTTTGCAGTTTTCAAAGCTTGTGGCGGGACACAAACTAGACTTGGCCCGAGTTAGTAGAGTGCAAACTCAGTGGCAGGACATTAGGACTCAGAGTATGAGTCTAGAATCCCAAGACTTAAACCCCAGGAGTGACTTCGACTCGGAGCCTAAGTAAAAGTTAGATTAGGTTCACAGGCTAAGTCACAGTCTTGGATTGCATCACGGATTCGGTTAAAAGCATGGAGTTTGACGAGTCCTTCATTTTTAGATGCAGTTACTTCGTGAGAACCAAGAGAACCAGGCAGAACCGAGGAGACGAGAACCCGAGGCCCGAACAAAAGACAGGCACCTAGATGCTAAGCATCTAAAAAGTGTTTTTTGAGCATTTTTTAATGTTTTTTGGAGTTTGACTTTGACCCACGCCAAGGGAACCCTAAAAGTGACCTCTAATCACTTCAAACACCTTAACTACCTCATTCTTATTCATTTGTTTTGCTCTTTTTGACAATGTCAAAAGCATGGCTGCATACAGATTAGGCGAAAGACCTTTCCTTTTAGTTTAGCAATGCATGGAAGATTCAAAAAGTATCCTTGATATTACAAAAAGATATGTGTTTATACACTTCGATTGTGCAGTCACCCTTTGGTTCTTTCAAAGAAAAATCTGCCTATGCCACTGTTACACTGCACAGGTAAACAAATTTTGTATTGTGGAGCTATATTAAGCTACCACTCTCAAGACCAATGTAACAATGATACAAAATAATGTTTGAGACTGCAAGAAGACATCAAAATGGCTAGTGTATAAACAAATTCCTATGATTTCTGAAGAATGCTGATAACTCTACTCAGTTGGCTTCTTTTTTCAAAATCATACAAATTGAACCCTGGCATCAATAGACTCTGTATATCAAGCTACCACAATTCAAGTTTCAACGATGAATATTTATCATGCATGTTTTAAATGACATTCAAGTTTATGGTGGTTTTGTTGTTTATATGATGTATGTGATATTTTAATCCTAATTCTTGCTTCAAGGCTGCATATATATATATATTTTATTTTTACATGTTTTTTGTACTAACGAACCCAAAACGAACCGAACCCACCCCCAAAAAATTTTAGCCGAACCGGTGAACCGAACCCAACCGGTAACTTAGGACTTGGGACTTGCCGAGTCCAGGTGAGTTGTTATTGTGATCTAATTGGAAAAAGATAATATCTATGATTAAAAGGTTGTACAAGCATAAGTATTCATATGTAAAAAATGATAACAATCAAGAAAATTTTAGATTTTGGGGTAGAGATAGAGCGCGCCAAGTGGTTGCAGCTGAGGAAGAAGTAGAGAACATAAAGAGGGTTTCCATTAAGGAAGAACCATAGAAAGATAGGAAATCATGAGGGATACAAGTGGTTTCACCAAGTTGTCTTGAGGACAAGACAATGTTTTAGGCCTGGGGAGAATGCCGGCAGGATATAGAGGGCTGTGAGGCACCTCATAAGTCATTTGGGTCATTTCTAGACCAACATATCCATTATATACCACTTAAACAACCTTAAAACACCTCTAATATGCCTAAATAAGCTATAAAAGTGTAAAATATTATGGATAAAAGGGTGAATTTGTGGGAATAACACAATTAAGTGTTATTATGAGAGGATGTGATGGAAAGGCATTAAGAGGCTATATAAAGAAGGGAAAGGTGAGAGATAAGCGTGTGAGAGAGTGTGGAATCATATGGACTAAATATATATGAGAATAAGGAAGTGTGGAAGATATATATATATATATATATATATATATATATATATATATATATGACATGTGTAAGACATTAAAATATATGACTATATTATGTAATGGATGCATATATATGAATGTATAATTTATTATAATTGGGTTTATACTTCTTGCATATCTAAGTTCTCCCTTTTTATTGCATCACATCAAGGTTGACTGCATAGAACAGAATATTAAACCTTAGACTCCGGTCAAGGTTTTTCTGATCCTTTAAGACCCAAGAGACCATCACACTAGTTTCACACTAGTATCATCTTGCTCAACACTAGTTTCATTGCATCTAATAGTTGTGAGCTTGTCTCATTAAACTAAATTGTATCATCTAGTTCGCACTGGGTTTCATTGCATGTGATAGTTTTGTGAGTGTGTCCATTGAACTTAATATCATCATTTTGTTCAACACTGGGTTTCACTGCATCTAATAGTTATATGTGTGTGCATTTCAAATATTCAAAATGAGTTACTTCAGAAATTATTGTTATGTTTTGCATTTCTCGTGTTTCAAAGTAACTCCATTCTATTGACTGTCATTCCTAACTTTCCTGGCCAGAATTACTGGAAGCTCTTATTTTTCTTTTCTGCGAATCTGTTTTATAACTTTGCCTGTGTACTTGCAGGTTCCATCCTCCATGTATGAATCTAACTGCAGAACAAGTTAAAAAGATGGATCATTTCTTTTGCTCAGATTGTACAGAGGATGGCGACAAGAAGCCACTTAATTCTGTGAAAGATTTACACCGTATCGAGCAAAAGGTGGTATATCTTCTGTTTGCTTACGAAATCAAATTATTATGTAGGGTAACAAATTTTAATGAAACTATTACTCTTGTCAAATTTCATTCTTCTTTTGACAATCGTAGTTAGTATGTTGATTTAGCAATGTCAATAGGTTTTGCACAAAGTTTTGTAATAGTCCTTAGATAAAAAGTCTAGATTTCTATAGTTTTTCTTTTATAATTTGTAGAACATGTGGTTCTGTTTATCAAGGAATTGTGTCAAGAATCTAGAGAACCTTTGTTGTGTTGAAGGATTTTATTGGAAAATAAATTTGAGGCACTGAAATTTCTTCACATGAAGAGGTGAGCGTAAGGCTGCAAAGCAATGGTTATGTGGAAAAATGTTGAGCAAACAGCATTCAATCTTGAGTGGCTCATTCTTCACCCTGGCTGATATGTGATTTGTGGCTGAGTTATGGGAAAGAAGCAATAATGAACAGATTAAATAAATTGTGATTTTGGAAAATAGCGGACAAACTTAGCATTACACATCTCTGCGTCAATAATGATGGTTAGAATTAGATTGGAAGTTTGTTTAAGTCCACCAAATCTCGAAATATCACCTCATAAACACCACCGACTTTGAGGGCACTTTCGTTAATGGGACCTTTGCCATCATCAAATTTACATTTGGCATGGAACTCGCCTTCACTGATTTTTGAACGCTAAGCGAAACGTCTTTCCTGGTGGGATGAGTACCTTCCACTAGTGTTACATAGCTTTGCTTGAGGAAGTTTGTACGATGGTTTAGAGAAAGCTTTAGAGGATATTTGGTTTTCCATTGGGTATATTGGTGTATACAATATGAATTATATTTAAGAATATAATTATAATTTAATTATTAATATTTAAAATAGAAAAAACTGGTAAAATAGTGGAATTAAATAAAAGTTACTAATTTGTCAAATGAAATTTTAATATTTTATGTCAAATATAATTTATATATATAATAATAGATATTATATATATAAATACTGATTCTAAAAATTTCATATATATATATTTTTAAATCTATTTTTATTTTCATGCAAGAGGGTTTATATAGAAGGTACGCAATTGATCCTGAAACAATATATTGTTTTATTATAAAACATAGCTTACTATTTTAAGGGCAGCTCCGTATTTTTCATTAAGTATAAATTAAAAAAAACCTATTAAAGTTTAAAATTTAAAATTTAATTAATAAAAAAGATCTGTTCAAAGTATAATGTTTTTGATTAGAAAAGCAAGGATTTTGAAAGGGCCTTGATCCCTTTTACATAGAGAAAGATATAGCAATCAACCCAGCAAAACAACAAGGAATCAACAAACAGCAACAAGATAGAGCAGAACAGCAACAAGCGGAACTACAACAAAACCACGTAATCAGAGCATAACAAAGCATAAGACACCGCCTAGACAGCTCAAGGTGGTGCATAAGACACCACCCAATCAGCTCAAGGTGGTTGTAAAATATGTTCCAAAGCTTTCTGCTGAATTGTTATGCAAGGGTTCTTCTCCACAAATCTTCTCATCTTCTTTTTATAGGGAGAAGAGACAACACTACTAACTGGACCAGCCAAGCCTAAAGAATCAATAGAGGGGTTTGTTAAAGAGGGACCATTAGACTCTTCTTTCTGAAGCTCTTGAAAGGGAGTGGAATCCTCCACAACAGTAGGCCTCTTCTCCTTTTCCTTCCAAACAAAGTGTTGTTTCTTGTTCCTCGAGCAGGTAAAGGAGGCATGGTCCACTTTACCACAAGATTAGCAAATTACTAGAGATTTTTCATAGTCAATTTGTTGCACTCACTTACCAAATTTTGAAGATAAGGTTATCTGAGTAGGGAGAATAAGATTATTCTCCACAACACACAAAATCTAGCAGACAACAATCGCTTCATGGATTTGGTGATCTTATCTGTAGTACAAAATTGCCCAAAAGAATTAACAATATTCATAAAAATCTTTCCATTCCAAAACTCCAAAGGTAGCCCTAACAAACAAACCCAAATAGGAAACTTAAAAGTGTCTGTCATAGGGATGAAACTAGGAAACCGCCTTTGAAGACAAAGGCCATTGTGGCCAAGAAACCAAGGGCCTTCAAGGACTTTAGAACAATCTTCCTCACAGGGGAAAGAGAAGAGAAAGAAACCATTGAGCATAGTAGTTACCTTAATCTGACCTTTGTTCTTCCAAACCCGACTGACCCATCTTCTAACATCATCGATGTTGGGACGAAAGCTATAAAATCTCCCAACCAAGGAGCTCTTAAGCCAATCCAAAGACTCAAAAAGAAAATAGAGTCAGAAATATCAATTTGAGCTTGTCCATTGTCCATAGCAGCAATAGAACTTCCATCTGTAACCTTGCCATCAAAATCAAGCAACTATTTAGACATGCCTCCTACCTCCAAAGCAAGAAGCTCATTCGAAGCTGGGACAACCATAGGAGAGGAGGAAGAAACAATCTGAAGAGTGCTCCAACACCCAACCCTACAAGCCTTCCCATCCATGGAAGCTCAACAACCTTAGGGGTCAAAGGGGAAACAACACCCTCCACAACAATTGCAGGGAGAAGAAACCCCTTTTTAAGGCCTGAAAACAAAGCATTGTCATGATTTTTCTCCACAAAACTCACAACCAAACTCCTTTGTGCCTCCCAACAAGCTTCAAGAAGGATATCAAGGAGAAGCTTGTCCTCCTCAATAGACCCATCACATAACCAATCCTCAGGACAACCAACAATAGGAGCATCATTCTCAGAAGAGCAAAACTCTTCCTCATCCCATCCATTAGCTCCAAATTCAACCATAGAAGAGACAGGGGTATTCACCAAACCAACAATAGTCACATTTGAATCCTCGTCCATAGAATCACTGTCCTCATCCCCTTCAAACGAGGACGGAGTGAAATATGCTAACCAATTTTTTCGATGAATTAACACACATAACTAGCACTTAATCAACTCGGTTAGCGTTAGCTCCAAATAGAAAACTGAACTTGAAATGAACTCACACCAAGAATGCACACTCAATCCCAATGAGAGATAGGTGTTGTCATATGGCGGAGGAGCTAAATGAAAATACTTGAAAGAAAACTACTCAACGTCAAGAATGTGCACTCAAGATCCCACTGAGGGCGAGGTGCTAACATATGACGGAGTGTTGAATTGAAAACTAGAAACTGATAGGCGGATAACCAGCCATGAAAAACATTTCCACACTACCACCAAACAGTGGGGGGAAAAGATTACAATTAAAACAATTCATCCGCTGTGGCGGGCATCCACAGAGCTGTGGGGATTCTCCACTATGAAAGTGGGTACAAGAGTGTTACAAATCAGATTATCCACACTGGCGGTAAACCATCCAGGGGTAATTTAATGACAAAACAATAAGTAATTGCAGAACTGGAAATGGTTGGATTAGTAATGCTTAATCTCAACCTTTACAAATTAAACTCTGCAGATTACAAATTACAATGATAGCAAGTGAACCTTAGAAAAAGAAGTATGAATTCTTACAATCATATAACACTCCAAAACTGAAGTATAAGACCAAAAACTGAGAATTATAACAGTCTGATATAAAAATCAGAATTCTGGAAATTCAAACCAGCTACAGAGAAAATCAATGAAATGTTCATAACTCACTTAATTCATCTCCGAATTGAATGCCGTCTTTTGCTGTGTCTTCTTAGAAGGTAGGCGAACATTTTTTGATCATCAAACAGCAACCAAACAGCAGCTTTATTTCTGGCACAAATCCCAATGCTTCCTTGAATGGTACGGCCTTGAGCAAGGGCGATTTTGACAAGTAAAAATCATAAACTCAAAACTAAAATCTGAAACTCTCCAAAGATGGTCGCCTTGGGTGTAGGAATGGATTGGAAAAGTACCCACAAGCAAATTAAATTCACTCCAAAAGCTGTATGCAAAAACCACTTTCAGCTGTGACTGTATCAGCAACTTCAAAACTGGAAATTTCATCAAAATCTTCAACTATTGAGCTCAATCTGCTAGTCTGATTTGAGAAGCAGCAAATGACCAACTAGGTGTTGTATTTCAAACACGAAATTGGATTGGAACTAGGAGGTAAGCATCCCTCGAAGTATTAAACAAGTTGTCATTTCGACAGCATAATATTAGCATAAAAATATTGGATAATCAGCTCTTCAAATAGCAGCAATATATAAGCTTTTGTTGGCAAATGAAGCAACAAGAACTCTTCAAATTCCAAGAAGTTGAATCACTTCAACTTCCAAAAGGGACGCCACCTTTTTGCCTTTTACTTTTTTTGAAATAATAAAATATCATTCAACTTCCCTTTAGGCATCCATTTCATATTGCAACAATAAAGCATTTATTAAATAATTAAATGCTCACTTGACCCCTTTATGTCCCCTTCTTTAAAACAACTTGAAGTCATCAAGCCTAGGCGTGGGGTACAACTTCAAGACATGAAAAAATGACTAAGTCTGAAACTCAGTCCAAGGAGATAACCAAAAAATAAATGCCCAAGCTGCAATTGATGAATTGTTAAAAATAGCAAACTGACAAATGCCAAAACTGAACCAAGTTGATGATGATGCTTCTGCCAAAAATGAACTTACTAAAAATAGCAAATGCCAAAATAGTAAGTTAACTTCAAAACCACCAAAAGCCAAACTAACACCGAACTGCAAAGGATTGAATCTGCTGCTAGATAGATATTGCCAAAAGATAGACTTGCTAAAAATAGCAAACTGCTATAAATATGTAAGTTTGCACAACAACCTTTGAATGCCAATTGAACAAAATCTGAAGAACCCTAGTTTTCTACTCGAGCAGCCTCTGGTTTCGAAATAGGCTAAATCCAAAACAAGAGTGTATGGCCAAAATGGGGACATTCTGAGGAGGCCAACAAAAGGGAATTAGTCATGGCAGCCTTGCTCAAGCAAGCCATAACAGAATAGGTTTAAAGGGGACAAAAGGAAGAAACATAGGAAAAGGAGGAACAACAACGGAAAGGGAAGAAGGAAAGACATGGAGCAAGTGCAGGGGAGAAACCAGCCGTAGGGGAGGAGAAGGCGGGAGAAGTAGATGGCAAGAACAAAGGCGAGAAGAGAAGGTTAGGCGGATAGAGGAAAAGCATGAAGTCGTGACAACCACAACAACTGGGGGTTGCGACGACAATGCAATAGGCCCAGGGCCGAGGTGGGTGGGATGTTAAATCTGACTTTGTTTTGTATTTTATCTTCAAATGTAAAAAGTGAATCAAAAGAAATTAAACTAAATAAATTTAAAACAACTTTTGAAAAGCTTGAAAAATAACTTGACAAATTCAACAGGTTAGGATTACTCCAGATTAATTGTGGTTTTTGTTTGAGTGTGATGCTATTACAGTGCATCATACTTCAAAGTGGCAAATTGATTCACATCCCCTCTTTGGTGGGAATTGGTCTGATGTGATGATGTTGATAGTGGTACACTCAATAATTAATCAAAAATGTTGTGAGTTGTGCCATTTGACTATTGCATCGATATCCTTTCTGAAAAATTTCATTTAACTTTAATATGCTGAACGGCTGATTCACACATTGAAGTAAAATATTTTTTTAATAAACCATTCACTTTATAGGTGAATTCAATGTTTGTCTATTGACAGATGCATCGCTCTAGTGTGTCCATAGTTGATGCAATGTACTAGAAATCAAGTCAACAAAGCAAGTTATATAGGGTATAAAGATAGAGAATTATTATGAATGCATTGCAGAAACTTGGCAAGAGATGAAGAGAATTTGGTGGTTGTTGAAGCTAACAAGATTTATTTTTAAAGGTTATGAAAGTTGAGATGTTGGTATTTGAATGTCCAAAGATTGAGATATGAAGGCAGAGAAAGGGAATGGTTAGAGGGTTACCTACCTTCCACAAGAATAACGTATTATGGGAAAACGAAATTGAGAAAATTATACCAAGTTCAAATGGAGAGCAAACCAGTGTTCATAATCAATTCATAATGAAGTATGGTACATGGGTGCACTTTGCAACAAAGGGAATATATAGTTCGTTCTTTTCATTGATAACTACTGTAGGATGACATGGTTATGTTTTCTAAAACATAAATTGGAAGTGCTTGTTAGGTTCAAGGAATTCAAAAAGATAGATAAAAAATAAACAAACACGAAAATTCTAACATTGAGATAAGACAACACGGGAGGGTATATTTTAGACCTATTTCAAGCTTTTTGCAAGGAACATGAAATTAGAAGGAAATTGTCAAATATGTATATAGTGCAATAGAATGGTGTTATAGAGAAGATAAACATATTACTAGGAGGAATGACTAGAGCTATTATAAAACAAAAGATATGGATATGAAGTTTTGGGTGCAATAAACATTTACAACTGCCATTTAAGAAAATGATCTTCTACATCAAATGATTGAAGTGATAACACTTTTTAAGGTTTGGCATGGGTACAAGCCAGAGGTAAATTATTTTAGATAATCTGGTTCAATTGGTTATTCTTTTGTACTTGATGAATATGGGAAAAAGGTTGGATGCAAGAAGCATCAAGTGCATATTTATAGGCTATTCGAAAGAGAAGGTATTAGATGTTGGAAGAAGGAACAAACAATTTCATTATAATTTATTAGTCAAAATGTGGTTTTGATGAAATGGAAATTTTGCATGAGTGCCAACTTGATTAAAGGATGGTATAGGTTGAGATGAACGTATGGTAGAAAACAATAGTAAAGGAGGTAAACTGCCGCATATAGATTGTAGAAAATGTTTATTCGGTTGCGAAGTTAAACATTTCCAGAACATTGCCTGGCTCAACTAGTGGATCAAGTTCAACGAGTTCCTCAATTGAATCCAAATCTATTTTGTTGGGACTTGGGAGTCTCTTCTGAAATTATTCTTGAATAAGAAATCTCTATTGATGATTTTGGGTCTCAACCTTAGTAGAATAAAGCTAGAGCAGTATGTCGGTTCGATCTATAGAGTTGCTGCACTAGAAAACTCTTAAATATAATTATTCAATACCTAAATGGGCTCACTTCTTGTTGATTAGGTGAATAAAACAAAATCAAGGAACAAAAACTAGTGCATTTGCACTCTTTGTAGAGGTGATTATTCTCTCTTTGCAATTTTCAAGTTGCCTTTTGCATTTTGTAATGAAAACCATTTGTTCATGGCAAACATTTTTATCGCCATGCATGATATGTTGATTTTCAAATGAATGATGCAAAAGCTTGCTTATTGTGGCTATCTAAAAAATTGCTCGAAGAAAGCTTTTCAGATGTTATCCATGTCTCTTTATGGAACTGTTTTGAAAAAAGTAATTTTTTGAGTTGCGGATACAAACTTGTTGAGAGCTCACGAGTATTCATGGCAAGTTTGGGTCTACAACTCACTGAGACTTGCCTGCGAGTTACCTGTTCTAACCTGCAACTCGTGAGTACTTCTTGACATTTTAAACTATGCCTAAAACAACTTGAAGTCTCATTTTTGAGAAAATGAGACTTAAGTTGTCTTGGAAGTTGTTTGTCAAGAAACTTAGAGGACGAAGTAACTAAAGGATCTGATTGTACAGAGGAATTTGACTTGATTGAAGAAACAACAAAACCAACAGGTTCAACTACAATGAAATTTGTTTTTTTCAGAAATTGAATTTGCAAAGGAGGTTCTATTGCACTCAAGCACATTGCATGAATGACAAAGATGGTGTTTATAGAGTATGAGAGCTCCAAAATGTGTCTAAAAGATTCCTTTCAATTTCAATGATGCTTGAACTTCCTTCTTTGACTCATTTGTAACTTTCTTGTTATAAATCCTCCAAGAGCTTGGTCATTTTATAGGGGAATGATAACTTAGTGTTGTTGAAATAATGGGTTGTTGTTAGTAGTCTATCAAATTTGGAGTGTGTAGCAAAGGCTTAGGAAATGTGAGAGCATTGGGGAGTTGTATAGTAGAGCACACTGTTGTTGTAGGAAGGAAGAAATCATTGTAATCCTTCTTTTAGGCAAGAAATTGTTGTAATAGTTCATGAGATAGTAGCTTGAGGGGGAACAACACCTCACTTTTTTGGAGTTTTTACCCATTTTGGGTTTCTTTAGGTCATATTGATGGTTTTCTCATTCTTAGTATTGTTTTATGCTCTTTGCTTGTGGTTACATACTTTTCTACCATCTTCTCTGTCTAAGATGTAAGTTTAGGGGTAGTTTCTTTATTTCCACATTAGGAACAACCTACATAATCAAGTAACATTAGGGAAAAATGGGATTAATTTTGAAGAACTACATAGGGGAAAATCCACACTATTTTATGGATCATAATTAATTTAATATGTGAGGCATGTGATATATGAGATACCAACATTCTTTTTTTAATTGAAATAAAAAAGTCAAAAAGGTATTTTACAACTTGCTAGGCTTTTCAAACATATGCAAATGTGATTGAACTTAAAGAACCACAGTGGAAGGTCTAAAAGGAAGATCCACTAGGTGCAATAGTTTCCACTCAATTTTCCCTTTAGATAAAACACTTTGAATGTTTCCTTGCCAAAACCTTTCAAGGCTTATCCCCTCTGAATGAGCCTAAACAAAGAGATCCCTTGAAGATTCAAATCTTTAAGCTCCAACCCTCTTCCAAGGCTCTTTGGAGGAGTGCACACATTGCAAGCCTCAACATGTCCTTTATAATTCTCCATACTATCAAACCACAGGGAGTTTCTCATTACTTTGTAAAGGTGGTCAACATTAGAATCCAAAAAGAGCCAATAAGAAGCAATGGAATGCAAGTGCCCCCGCCACTTGAACACCACCTTATTAACCTTCCCAATGACCCATTGCCACACATCCTTAAAAGGAGGGTTGAGTGCAAATAGAATACCCTAATATATAACAACTTTAGTAGGCCCATATCACTTCCAACCTTGATAAACCTTGATTTGCTAATTGAAACCTAGGAACTTGAAGTCAACCAATACACTTCCAATCTTCCATTCATTTGAACAAAGTTGTCTATCTCCATTACAAGCATGTAGAGGTGTCATCAACAAATTGAACCTCAATCAAGAACTCTTGATTAGAATTTTTTATGCTTTTAACCAAATGTCCTTGAGAAGCATCCCTTAGCAAAAATGAATTTCTTTAGCAACAATAACAAATAAAGTTGGGGCAATAGTGCACCCTTCCTGATGAGATGTTGAAGATGATGAAAGGAATTAGTTAATTCTCCATCGATTTCTAGTTTGATTAGTGGCATCTTTGAAAAGAATTAAAAATATTAAATATCCTTATAAACTTATTTCAAAGACATCTGACCCTTAACATGTGTTTAAAGAGTTGCCATTCAATTATATCACAAGCCTTCTCAAATCTATAAGGAACATCCCAATATTTTGCCCAATGTTTTGGGCCCATGTCATACCTTCTCAACTAGTGATTGAATTGTTAAAGAATGTACCTTCCACAAACATAGTTCGGGTTGTAGATACAAATTTAGGAAGAAATAAACCAAGACTAGAGGTGAAAATCTTGGAAAAATCTTATATGAAACACCAATGTTAATATATCTAGTTTTTAATTAAAAATCTATCACTCACCTTGGGAATGAGTTTGATCATACTTTTGTTTGTTTTTGGCACAAGGCAATCCCTAGATACAAACTCCAGGTAAATCTCTTTCTAGTCCTTGGCCACAAGTCCTTATTAGCCTTGCAGAATTTAGAAGCCCAAAGTCATAGAAACTCGATAGATTTGTCTAGGGGTAAACCATCAAGGACACTTCAAATCTCATCCAACTAATTGCCCTCTTCCAAAGGAATTGTCTCCACAATAGACACCTTCCTTGGCTTACACTTAGAACAATGTTCCACGAGTTTCGGGACAGGACGGGGACGCATGGGGCTAAAATACATATAGTACTTGAAAATTAAAACTTAAAAGATTAATAATTTAATTGTCTAAACTCTAAACACAATAACACATTGCAATAATATATCATTTCATTGACATTGGAAAATGCAACAAGAACTATATGTTTCATAATTTGAGTTTCATAATCATGATTCATGAATCATAATTTGATAATTACAATCAAGTATCACTGTATTATCAATGTTCAAACTTCAAACTTCCAAAACAGAGTACAAGTAACAAAATACTGAAAATAGTAAATACTAATAGACTAATAGTAAATCAAAATGGCTCCAGGCTAATGGCCTGATGCTGCTAATGATCTAATCATCTCCAAGCTCCATGCCAATCTCCTCATCACTAGAATTGCTAGACTCCGCATGCTGAAGCTCATCTAAACCAATACCAACCAGCCCTGTCTCTGTAGGATCATCATCTATCTGTGATGGCTCTTCTGGCTCTACATCCCATCTGGCTGCTGGACTCTCCTTGTATGTAGTTGTGTTGCGGTCAACTAGACGTAAGGCACTATGTACAGCCACAAGCTTCTCTGCCCTCCTAGAAGTAAGCCTGTTCCTCTTAACAGAGTGGATGAAGCTATAAGTGGACCAGTTCCTCTCAGCAGCAGAAGAACTAGAAACCTGGGACAGCAAACGAATGGCTAGAGTAGTAATCAAAGATCTAGGCCCATGCATAGTCCACCACAACTTGGGGTCCTCCTCTGACATAGTCTCCAAATCTACCTTGGCCGCCTCTGAATATCCCCAAAGAGTGGCAAATTTTGTCCACTCGGTACGAAGCAAGCTGGCCTCTGTAGGATCATACATTCTGTCAATGGCCTTCATGAACCCTTCCTTCACCTCAGCATCCTCTATAGGTGTTATTCTGCCGGGACGTGGCACATACCACTTCGGGTTCAATGCATAGGCAGCCATGTGTAAGGGAGTGTTGAGCTTCTCCCATCTATGCTGAATGATTGGATAAATGTGCTCGGTGTAGAATTGCATTGTGGGGTCCTTCTCTCGCACTTTAGCCTTCATTTGATCAAGCATGGAATCAATGCACTCGTATACCTCTCCAAGGGAAGGTGCATTAGAGTCCCCAAATCTAATAACCTTGAAGACTGGATCAATGATGGAGACAATATATGTGGCATCAGCCCAAAAGACATCATTCTTCACCACCTCCTTAACCCTCAACCCCTGCTGTGTCTTCGACTCAGGCCATCGGTTCCACTCTGCTGTCATTACCATTACTTGCAATGGCTCTTGCAACTCAAGCATCCTCTCCAAGAGAATAAAGTATGATGCATACCGAGTCTCTATAGGTTTCAGGAATTCCTTCTTGGAGAAGGTTCTGAAAAGTGCATGTGAAGTATGGTGGTTGCAGATAAACATCTGCACATCTCTAGCATCACTCACAATTGATTTGATCCAGCTGATTTTACCCATGTCCTTAAGTGCATTATTCATAGCATGCACACAGCAAGGAGTCCACCAAATGTGTCTATAGGCTGCCTCAACCAACTTCCCTGCAGCTCTACACACATGGGCCGCATCTGTCACTACCTGCACCACATTCTGTGGCCCAACCTCCTCTATGGCATCCTTGAGAATCTGGAATTGATAATGAGCATCCTTGCTATGCCCTGAACAATCAATAGCCCTAAGGAAATAAGGGCCCGCTGTAGATGTGACCATGATGTTGATGAGTGGACGATGCCTAATGTTCGACCACCCATCCATGACTATGCTGCATCCACTTGAGACCCAGGTTCTCTTCATCTTCTCCATCAAAATATTAATCTTGGAATAGTTCTGATCCAAGATTGTTGTCCTCAATTTAGTTTCCCCTGGTGGCACATATGATGGTCCCGCCCTTATTACCTTTGACATAGCTTCCTTGTAATAAGGAGAGCGAGCCACATGGAATGGAATGCCATTGGCAAAGAAGAATTTGCCAATAGCATCATCTGCCTCATCCTTTGCTTGTGCATTGAATAAATCTGCCAATGGTTGTGAACTTGAAGATGCCACTTTACGTTTCCCCTTAGGCTCTCCTACACATGAACTGAATGGATTTGGTGGCCTTTGACTCTGCAAAGTAGAAGTAGAAACTGCTGCAATCTGATCAGCCTTACTCCTATGTGCCAATGTAGCTGTCATAGGTGTTGCTTCCTCATCCGAACCCCATAATTTTAAAATTTCAGCTCTATACTTTGCATTGTTTTCCACCTTCTTACAAACATCTACACCTTTGCCTCGAATAAGAAGAAAGTGAGAATTAGTTCTAGTAATGCTCCCAAACCAGTCAAGATGACAAAGGTGGCACACCCACTTTCTAGTGCCCCCACGTGACCCAGGCTGTTTCGGCATCTTAGTTGCAAATTGTTTTAATGGTGATTTTGGATCAAAGGGGCCCTTGGCATATCTTTGGAGGATTCTTGAAGGGCATTTATCTTTGACTTTTCTACTCTCAATAGAACCTGCTTCAGCTTGAGTCTGAGTATTTGAGTCATGTTCACCCTCGTCTAGTTCTATTTGAAAATCTGAATCATCAGATTCATTTTCACTTCCACTTCCACTTCCAATTTCTGCTTCAACCTCCTCACCCTCAACCTCATCGCCACTTCTATTGATTGAACTCATTATGATAATGTCAAATGAGGCTGCAAAAAAGATTTAAAAACAAAATCAGACCTCTATAATTTATTGCAAAAGATGAAATCATGAAAATAAAAAAACAATATGATGTTTCCAACTTTCCATTTCAAAGTTTTTAACTTTTAAATTTTAAATTGACAGTGTGCCTCAAAGAGATGTCATCTAATGGAATGCAATGATTGGAGGAATTTTGCTTGTGAGTGTGAAGTTGTGAACTTTTTGACAGTATCTGAGTATAGACTAGAGGAATTTTGTCAGATGTTGTATTGCAAACTTGCAACTGCCCTGTAGACATGTATGCAAAATGCCAAAATGTGGAAGCATAGACGAGACATGTGAACTTTTTTACTTTTTGACAGTGTGCCTCAACTTCAAGGCTCAAAGAGATGTCATCTCAATTCAAATGAATGCAAATGCAATGATTGCAGGATATGCAGTTGCTGTTGCGAACTTTTTGAGTTTTTACTTTTTGACAGTGTGCCTCAACTTCAAGGCTCAAAGAGATGTCATCTCAATTCAAATGGAATGCAATGATTGCAGGATATGCAGTTGCTGTTGCAGTGTGCAACAGCAACTGCATATCCTGCAATCATTGCATTCCATTTGAATTGAGATGACATCTCTTTGAGCCTTGAAGTTGAGGCACACTGTCAAAAAGTAAAAAAGTTAACATGTCTCGGCTATGCTTCCACATTTTGGCATTTTCATTTTGCAAATTTGCATACATGTCTACAAGGCAGTTGCAACTACAACATCTGACAAAATTCCTCTATAGTCTCAATTCAAATGGAATGCAATGATTGCAGGATATGCAGTTGTTGTTGCACTGCAACAACAACTGCATATCCTGCAATCATTGCATTCTGATTCCATTTAAAAATTAAAATTAATAATAATAATTTTATTTATTGATATTCAATTTTCCAGTTTCCTGTGTATGCAAAATGTGTAAACACTGGCAATGCAGTGCTGGAGGCGTCATAGAGATGTCCTGCTCATGGAATGCAAATTATGCAATGGTTGCAATTATTATTAATTTATTTGCTAACTCACAGAGATGTCCGCTCATGGAATGCAATGGTCGCGCGGCTTCTGCAAACCCCGCGACCATTGCATTCCATGAGCGGACATCTCTGTGACAGCTCATGGAATGCAATGGTGAGGCGCGCGGCATTCTATGTGCCGCTCATGGAATGCAATTAACCCGCAAACCCCGACCATTGCATTCCATGAGCGGACATCTCTGTGACACCCTCAGAAAAAACCGCGCGGCCTCATCAAAAAACCAGTGTTTCCACATTTTGCATACATGAAGTCGCGAGCCAAAACGAAGGGTGGAGAAAAAACCAGCAAAATAAAACTTCGAAAAATGAAATACCTCAAATGCAGTCGAATGCACCAGTCGAAAAACCCTGCGGCTGCCACTGTAAAATTTGATCTCCAAATTGGCAAATTCCAAACGCAAATCTCTCAGTCGCACAAGTCAAAAGACTCAAAACAAAAAATTCATCAAATGAAGTATAAAACTTAGGTTAAAACTGATGTTTTTAACTTTTTTAAATTTTTTAACATAATAAATTCCGGCGTTTCCGTTCCGTGCTTGCCCAGGAAAAGGCTTTAGGAGGAGACGGAGGGGGGACGGCGGGGGTACTTGGAGACGGCGAAGGGACGTTTCTCGTCCTCCCCGCGCTTTTCGGTCCGCCCCAGGAACACTGCTTAGAACATATGTCCTTGTTGGTCTAAGTATACTTACTCTCTTAGAAAAGAAAATTCCTATTGATACATTTTGGACCAAATGATAAAAAACTCAACCAATATCATTAGCCTCCACTTTCTCTCTATAATGCTTGGCCTTAGAATATATGGATTTTTTTTGGAAAAAGGGTCCATCAATGCACAAAAACTACAATATTGATGAGTGAATGGTGTCTAATATTTGTCCACCCATCCATGATTATGTTAGAATCACGTGTTATCCATTTGGCTGTCATCTCCTCCATCAATAAATTAACCTTAAAATGCTTTTTTCCCCCAAGAATCTAGTCTTGCTAGGACCCATGTAACGAATCCATTGTCGATTAAATAAAAACACTGACATAAAAGATAGTTTCATTCCTTGACAACAAGAGTATAGACGGGTAAATTCATTTCTTTATCTTTACACCTATTTCTATCACAAACTAATTCTACTGAAATTATTTTTTTACAATGATTAATGAGATAATAATAGGGCACTTTCTATTTCAATAACATCTTTAGGTATTACAATTGCTCAATACATAGGCTAATCATCATCACAGTATAGATGTGAAGTACAATGCTTTCAACAACTTTCAACATGAAACATAATATAAATTTCATCATGGGAAGAGTACATAGATTTTTATGATGAATTACATCTTTTAAAAATGGTACATTTTAACATCTTGCAAACATCTTACTAATGGTGTATGTACAATAGTAATAATACAAAACCATGTGAAACAACAATATTGTCTTTGATAAACCAAGTTTTCGACATCTCAGTTGCAAGAGAGAGAGCATCACTCAAGTGTTCTTCCCCCAACCACAAATCAAGAAGTGGCACTACCATTTGCGAGAGTAGCAGATACAAACAATCTATCATACCTTCATGCCATTTGAGACACGGTTTTGTGTGCTAATACAAACAATCTATCATACAACTCTAGATACCTTCTAACTAAGTATGATAAGTCTGATTGATTTGTAGCTTTAGACACTATGAATCAACAATGCAAGCAATGATTTTGCATTACTTTGGCCAAAGATTTAATAATACATATACATGTTTCAAATAATGTGTCGTATGTTGACACATCTCTTTCTCAAACTTTTTAACAACAAATTGGTTTCACAAATAGTTCCATTACAGATTGGAATAAATTCAACACATATTGACAATAGCAGAATTTTAAAAAAATTCCTCTAAATATATGACAAAGTTTAAACACAATTGCTTTTTTTCATGAATCTAGTCTTTTCTTTTCAAGTCTTGGTACCACACATGATTGAATACATGAATGCATATGTAAATACAAAAATGTTAACCATATACTCATATTTACAGCCTTCTACTGTCAACTTGGTAAATTTCCTCATACAAAAATGACATAAGATCATATAATCATTTGCTCACATTTAAGCATATGTGCACAATTTTCTTTATATATATAGGAAATGCAGTTGCATGTTATGTTCCCATCTGCTGTCACCAGATTGTCCCCATTTTAGGAAATTTGGGAAAAATCCCAACAAGCGTTAGCAGGGAACACTGCTCTTAATGTTATTTATTAAAAGGAAAAGTAAACAGTCTATAGACTCAGTTCCATAATTTGTCTTATTTATCAACAAAATCCTCACAAATTGAAACTTGTGACACCTACTCCAATTCAATCAAATTGAATACTATTGAATTATTGATGATCTGCTTTTCCTTCGTTGGCCGCACTACCTTTCTTACCAAGTGAATATAAGGTAGAGGAGGAGTTGAGAAAGATAAGGAACTCAGTAGATGGTTTTATTGCCGCTCTAGAAATTATTCTAGAGCCTATGGTTCTAGACTATAAGCAAATAGGCATGAATTTAGATATTTAAAAGCACCTTGTAGACACACTTTTCTTGAGCTTGCAGTTATCAAATGACAACAACAATTTGGTTACAATAACATCCAATTTCACTATCATGTTCTTCCATTTGCATGGGCACTCAACCAAAGCCAGTACAAATCAGTGTCCTTCTCCATGCATGAATTCATGTGGATGTGAATCTGGAGAAGGCTCTTCTAGACAGTTTTCTGGAGCTTGCAAATTTTAAATGGGAATAGAAATTTGTTTACAATAACATCCCATTTAACTGTTGTCTTTTCCATTCACATGGGCACTCGATTATGGCCAATCCTAGTCAGTGTCTCAATCAGGAGTCAGGACCAAACTTGGTTCCTTGAAGGGCTTGATCAAGGATCTGTCTGTAGGGACAGAAAAGCAGGGTGCATGAGTGTTACTAGAAGATGCAAGTGATTGTATTTATGTTCTAACACCATCAGATATTTTCTTCTCACTTCTTATTCACAGTAGTGGGGTCTTTAGGCTGAACTTCAGTCATACAATTTCAATCTATACGTTTTAGTCGTGTCCATATATATCTTTTATCATGGGGAAATGAAAGAAAATGTTTTTAGGACTTGTGTACCTGATTATGTCTAAATCAGCAACATCCAGTCATCTTAGGAGCAGATTTCATTAAGTTGATTGAGGAGATGAAGGTGGTCTTACTTAACTTTCTGTGAACTGGTCAGTTTCAAAAATTCAATTTAGACTTTTTAATCATGTCTATCTGTATCTTTCTTTCCCGAAATTGAAAGGAAAAGTTCTGAAGGACTTGTCTTCCTGGTTATGTGATCAGCAACGTCCACTCATATAAGGAACAGATTTCAGTGAGTTGTTCAAGGAGACGAGGGCTTATCTAGCGGCCTGAATACAACTATTTGCAAGTCAATTAGTTTTACAGCTTTTGATGCCTATAGCTTTATTGATATAAAGTTTGGTAAGGTTGTTTCACTTCGTGTGATTACAGGAAATGCCTGAACTTGTATGGTTGAGAAACTTGACAGTTTCTTGATTTCCGAGCAATAGATAAATACACAAATAAATTTCAGGTACCATACTGATTCTGCTCTCTTCGATCATTGGTCTATTTGATCAATGACCTCTCCTACTCATTCCTTTAGACAAATTCTTTCAAGTATGAGAATAGGTGATCCATCACCCATCATGCAGGCCTTGACCTAAAGAATGGTGGTAAGCTTGTTTTGAGTCTGCAGATTTTCCAATGTGTTTTTTTTTGGCAACATAAGGTTAGGACAGAACAAAACTCAAACCTGGAGTTTTTGCCTCCATTCCCACTGATATCAAAAGGTAAAATGTAAGCCAGGACATCAAAAAGTTCTACAAACAGAAGATGTTTTGTAGCAGAATCAAAAGTGTTTTTAAAGTCTACAGAACAGCAATAGGGCTTACAAGTCTTTTGCTTGGATCCCAAGTTAGGGATTGCAACCAAAAAATTGCAGTGAAGCTGCCTGGAGATTTTCTCATAATTGTTCTATTCTTATTTCTTTCTAGAATTGTTGTACGAGACAAATATATATGCAGGAAGTCAGAATTTTCAGACTTTTTAGTGCATTAAGAACCACCATCTAGAGTTCCGATTAAGCAGGGCAGAATAATTTATAAGATAAACTTATTCATGAACTAAGAAATGGGCAGAAAGTTGAGTTCATGGAAGGTTCATAGCAACAAATGCCTTAACTGCTTATCTTTTGTGATATCCCATTCAGGAAATTATTCAGCTTCATTGATATGGAACAGTCCAGAACAACATGATAAAGGTAGATGTATTCATCTCCCAGGAAGGGAATGGAACATGTAGCTATTCTACAACATATTTGATCTCCATCTGCATTTGGAAAGGATGACATAGGATTTTTTTAAAAAGCAAATATTTTATTCTTCTGATATTGCGATATTGTGTTGGCAGTCAAGTAAGAGGAAATTACATTGCAAAGGAAGTTCTTGAAAAATATCCTAGCTGAAAATGGTCGGTTGGTAAAACGTAAGTTCCAGCATAAAATTTTGACATCTAAACCTTTGCAGAAGGTTGTAATGGCTTGCTGTGCAGGACACAGCTTTGACATAGGAAGCTCTGCAGAAAAGGGGTTGGATATGACCTTCCTGCTCATTTTATGAATTTTTGTAGCATATACAATCATCTCAATTTTTAATTGGATGGATGTTCAAATCATAAACTTGAACAAATTGCTAGAATTGATACAGAAATGGTCAAACCAACCATATCAGTTAGAAAATTTTAAGTCTCAAATAAATGAAAGCAATATGCTTGCATCCACAAAGAGTTTGTGGATGAAATTGATATTAACTTATAATCACTTTCAACAAAACTGCCTTTCAAGAAAGTCTAGAGCAATTGCTGTCCTTTGGTTTTAGCATGTCACTTCTGCATTGGGACACCTTCATTTGTAGAGAATTCCTTAGTCGATTGGGGAACACAAGCTTAGCACGTTTTCAAGTTAACATTGTTGGTTTACCCAAATGAAGTTGAGGAGGAAGTGGAGCAGGTCAAATAATTCTTAATTCAAAAGAAAGGGTTACAAAATTATGCTATTATTCTGGGGAATGCCATAAACAAAAAGGTGGAACTTTAGACAGACTGGACATGATGCTTCAAGCCTGCCTCCAATTTTGGACAGACTGTGAAGAAGACTCATAGCGTTCAAACTAATAAATAATGGCTCTCCAGGTCACTTACGTTGGCAGCTGGAAAACTCTATGATTAAGGCAGGGCACTAATACTAGTTTGAAATTGTGGGCAGTAATATAGGAATAATATTATTCAACTGAAGAATCCTATTGTATTGCTTAAGTCCAATTGCTCAATTATGGATCTTAAGGGCCACATATCATAGCAAAAGCAAAGCAGAGGAGCACAATAGAAAGTTTGGTAGTGAGGATAGAAATCTTGTTTAGAGAACAAGGACTCTTGGCCTTCTAAGACATGTCATATGATCTAGGTGGATCTACCAACAATGGTTCTTGCAGTAATGCCAAGACCATTCTTACGGTTTGTGGTTCTTGTGGTAATACTACTATGGTCTGTGGTACACATGAATCCTTGTTAGATGCTTGCATAACACAGGGATCATCAATCTGTCTCAAATAGATGCTGCATACACTACGACAGTGGCACAAGGAACTTTGCAAAAGATTGAGCTTTGTGGTAACCATACTTTGTCAAACCTTGTGTAATTTCTACCACAACTTTTGTAGGGTCTGGTACACCTCCAGGCCAAACCGTAAAGCCTAGCAAACATTGCTGGTCACTACAAACAATGTAGTTGTTGTAGTAATCCAAGTGACACTCTTGAGGCTTGTGTTATGCCAGATCTTTTGCCAACACATCACACTAATACCAGGTACATTACAGTCATCAGAAGATGATGAGTCACACATGGGAATGGTTCCAGTTCCATAGAAACGACTCAATTTCCATAATGACTCTTAGCCTGCATGACATGTAATCTATAGATATTTCTAAAATAGATTAGCAGATAGAAGATAGAAGATAGAGATAGACAAATAGCATTAGAAGATAGCAGTCATTAATCTTTCTTAAGAGTATGCAAGGTACAAAATGAACAGATACTTAAAATACATTTATACTTTCAATTCTCTATATCTCTCTCTCTCTCTCTCTCTCTCTCTCTCTCTACACTATATCTCATAAAGCTTCTACAGACACATAACTTCGTCTAGATCTTCATATAGACAGTTGTCCATTGGGTTTCAACTTTGGTCCTGAATTAGTGATATTAGAGTGGCTCATCTTGGATGTCCAACTGAATGAGATTTGAGTATCTAGGCCTCGATGTGAGACCATGAGATCCATTGGATTACCTTCCAAGTTGCTTCGAATCTGTTCAAATGGTAGAGGAGCAGGATGTAGTTTACAATTGCATTTGATCAAGATGAGATTTCAAAGGCTCTTCGAGAACAACACGCCTTTTTGTTCAGCTGGTTTACAGAAGTCCTTGATTAGGTGGTTCCATTGGCTTCATCATTTGGTAAAGCTTTTGGTGGCCAAGTCCCTCCTAGGTTTCGAGTAAACCTAGATTTTCTTGTGTTTGATGAAACGTCTAATGCGGATGCAGTGGGTAATTGGTTAGATAATTTAGACTCATTTTTTTTTTTCTATGAATGACTTTTCTATGAAGAGAAGATCAAGATTGCACTTTTGAAAGTCTCTTCACCCATCAAGAACTGGTGGCAAACCCATATGCTTTGGGCGGAAGAGTAGACAAGAGGAAAATATGAGCAAACTTGGGATCAATCGTTGGAAGCATTAATTCAAACCTACATCGATGCCTTCCATGAATTCTATGCTAGGCTAGGTTCATTTCAGTCAGAACAACATCCTAGTGGTCTATGATCATCCATTCAATCTAGACTAAAGTGAGTTAAAGTTAAGACAATGGGAGAAGCCTATTGCTATGTGGCAATCATTGAGGAATTAAAGCAGAATGGCAAGTGGGAAACAACCACAATGCCAAAGAAAACACCGCCTTCAAACAAGAACAAATTGTCTAAGATAGGAGAATAGTTTAACATACACAAAAAGCAGTAGTCATTCCAACGTAGAGTGTGATGGTTTGCTTATGTGGGCCATAATAGAGAATGATGATGTCAAGGCCTCAGATGGAATCATTGACACATATCCCAACATCCTAGTCAACACTGCACAAGTAAGTCTCCGAGAAGTTGAAGTGGAATGACTATTCTGTTCCCAGATGCAGGTGCAAGGGTAGCCATTGGACTTCATAATCAATGGTGGTAGCATAAAGAACTTCAATAAGTGATTGAATTTGCCAATCATGCCTCATTTTAAGCCCTACAAATTGGGATGGTTTAGTGCCTACCACATCTGAGATATACATGTTACTCTCTAATTTTGCTCTTCATATGCTATTCATCCTTTTTAGGAGTTAGTTTCTAATATGCTGCTAATAACGGTTGGTAATGTACTCCTTGGGCATCCATACATGCAGTCACAAGTGTATGCACAATGCCAATCCCGGCAACATAGTTGTATTACTGAGCAGTTGGAGATACTAGATTCTTGAAGTGATTATATATTCAACACATGCCACATTGAATCCAAAGAAGATTCTGCTATACAATTATGCATACTCAACTTTTTGTAGAAAGCTAACACACACATGACCTATAGTGGCAAATACAGATCAGATTTTGCAAACCATGTTTACATAGAACTATTCATTGTCCATCTACGGAGCTGTCCAAAAGGTTAGCTCCCATAACAAAAGCCAAATGGCTCATCGAGCAACAACAAGAAGTCAAGGCTTTGCACTTGTTTCATAGATTCAACACAATTGGGACTATTTCTCCACAAAAAGGGGTGACTAATCCAGGAGGATCTACCAACAATGGATCTTGTGGTAACACTACTATGGTTTATGGTACACCAGAGCACCCCATAGATGCTTGTGATAACACAAGGATCATCGTTTTATCTCTAGTAGATACTGCACATACTCTAGGAATGGCACAAGACACTCTGCACAAGATCGGGCTTCATGGCAACCATGCTTTTGCTGGACTTTCTATGGTTTTTACTGCCATTTCAGTAGGGTCTAATACACCTCCAAGGCAAACCTCAAAGTCTAACTCACATTGCATGTCACCATGTTGTTCCAAGTGTCACACTTCAGACATCGAACAATGTAGTTGTCATGGTAATCTAGGTAGGCACTTCAAAGGGTTGGGTTATGGCAGGTTTTGTGCCAACACTTTGTGTGACTATTGGCCACAGCACAACCATTGGCAGATGATGAGTCACATGGGAATGGTTCAACTTCCATAACAACTCAGCCTTCACAGCATGTATTCTAAATATATTTGTTACATAGATTAGTAGATAGAAGATAGAGATAGATATGTAGATAGCATTACAGATATGTAGATAGCATTACAAAATAGTAGTCATATATCTTTCTCAATAGTATGCCAGGTACAGAACGAATAGATAAATAAAATATGTTATCTCTCTCTTTACACTATTCCATCTCACAAAGCTTCTGCACACACATAACTTCAACTAGATCCTCATCCAGAGAGTTGTCCACTGGGTTTCAACTTGGGCTGTGGATCATCAGAAAACAAAATGAAAATCCATTAAAAATTTTCTTCATGCAGCATTATGTCTTCCATCTGCTTCTACCATACACCTGCCACTTGTCATATCGCCAAACTTATCATTTCCTATGGTTATGCCTCTGATGATGTTCAGAACAGACCCTTCTCAGTCATTCTCATTGGATGGGATGCTGATAACAATTCTGTAGGAGTAATTTTTCTAGAGTGCGCAAACTACAAAGATTAGGAGGAAATTTTATCATGTAGCTCCATGGGATGTACTGGAGTGAGTCCTTAACTGCAGCCACTAACGCCATTAGAGTATACTGACGGTATGCTTTCATTCATGAATAGCAATTATTTACAAGTTAGCTATGCTTTGGGATCTTAGAAGATTGCAGTTTTAGCAAACGAAGCAGTTTGCAGCTGCAATATCAAAACTGGTGTGCTACTTCCAACTTTCCCTCCCCATTTCTGATTTGTCTGAAGGAATGACCTCCATGTCCAATTGCAGAGCGACCTTATGATATATCTCCACTGTTTAGTCACCCTCAAGGCTACAATGCAGCAAGAGCTTCAGAAACTTCCCAGATGACAGGTCAACATTCTCCACTCGAATTTGCCTAGAAACCCTTACAAAATCAATCGCATTAGCTCATCTATACCAGAATGCTTGAATAACATGATCAATATTAAAAAATATTTACAATCGTATGACATTTTTAAGATGCAGAAAATGTTAAGGTTATAGTTTGATGAATAGGTTTAGACTCTTGAGGAAACAGGAAAATCGAAGAGGATAAATCCTAGGGCCTCTTGGCCCAGTTATGTTCTTTGCTGTTATTGCCCTGTATTATTCTCTGTCATCATGGTAGCGAGCCTTTTCTCTCCATCTGCATGTTGTAAATTTCCACAGCCTAAGTCCACCAGTATAATATAAAATAAAATCACTAAACGACAACAAGAAAAGGAATTTGAAAAAGATTTGTTTGTAATTTTCTGCACTTTAAATCATTAGGTCGTATTTTTGTGGGATTTTTACTCTGGAAATCGGTCATCAAAACCTGACTAAGAATTTGTAATTGTTCAGCTCAGTTATATATGAGACTTTTTATAATAGAAACAGTACAGTTTAAGGTTGTCGAACAATATAGTCTAGAAATTATGCTTTGAGAAGAACTGGATATGGTTCTTAAGGGCATAATGTTGAACTAGTTAAGCGGAATGGGTGCTCGAGGATAGTTAACGGTGATGGTACGGCTGGGGCTTTAGTATTACATTCAGAATTGAGTTGACGTTTCCGAGCTGTGGTCTTCTTGCAGTTGTTGGGCCGAGTATTCTCCACAATATCTTTATGATTATCATTTCTAATAGGGCAAGATAAAGGCAAAACTGGGGGCCTTATCCGACTGTAGGTTTAAGAATAATTTTACAGAAGGTTACCTACAACAGTTTGAATATTTCACTTGTTTATTAATAATTTACATTTGGGGCATTTGTGTATGAAAGCCATTGCAACTAATTACTTTATTTACCTGTTTTTCTGCAATATTATTTAACACCTGTTTATTAACAGAACATTATTGATTTTTCATGTTAGGAACCCGAGCCAAAGCGGCGAAGATTGCAACGTAGCAAGTGATTATTTAACAGGAGGCTCATTAGAAATCAGGGGACTCTGGATTGGAAATTGTCAATCTTCCACAGCTTGTGTAGGTACAATCACATTTCTAAAGTTAGATCGTTTTAAAATCTAGTTGGGTTTACCTGTGAACAACGCACAAAGAAAACGAAGTCCTTATCTTGTGAACCTTGGAAACAATTGTACTTCTAGTAATTATTTCTTGTTGTTTATTAGAAACATGAACTAATTTATTAAGATGGCCATTTGCCATCAGAAATGTAGATTTTTGCTGACGGGCAATCTGTGTCAATCACCATATTATTGTGTTGAAAATATGGTGGAGCAGATTGCATTCCCATCCCATTTGGGATATATAGTGTGAAAAATCAACAGTTGAGAACGCTAAATTTGAACACCGTGAAGGCACATACTGTAACTTTAACATTGCTTGGAAAATTCTGCCTGATCTTATTTTGTGTACATCTTATAGACTATGGTTGAGTCACTCTCTTTCCTGTTTTATCTTTTATGGAAATGGCCAATCTCACTGATGTCAGACAGAGAACATGTAAATTGCGGGAAGGGAATTTTTTTATTAGTTTTCCAGGATTCCATGGTCATGGTCGATAATCTTGTTTTGACCCATACGGTAATATTTACCCAACTAACCCAAGCCTTTTAATACGATATTAAACTTGTACCAACTAGTTGCATGCAATGGCATCAGGCAATTCACTGCCAGCCATTCACTGTCGGAAAATTCATCGTCATGACAAATTCATCTCAAGGAAAATTCACCATCACGGAAAATTAATTGCCTACTTTTAATGCGATGAATTTTCCATGGCGGTGAATTGGTGGTGGTGAATTTTCCTTGAGGTGAATTTGTAATGTCGGTGAATTTTTCCGTAGTGAATTATTGGTGGTAAATTTTCCGACGGTGAATTGCTGGAGGTGAATTTGAACAAGACATAGATCAGATGCTTTGGATATGGAGTGAAGTTGAGTGTTATTTTTCGAATGAGCGTGTGTATCATAGTATACTTTATTTATTTGCTTTTTAAAAATCAATGCAAATTTACCCTTTGTTTGATTCTATTATTTTTTTTACTCCCCATAATTTGTCCAATCTCTGTAATTTAATTCCACTCTAATTTCAGATCTTGTTTTCCTATTCCTATTGATAGAACGCGGAGCATGACATGAACTCTCACTGCTCGTTGCCATGCCTAAAGATAAATCATCATTTCAATGATGCGAGGATAAAATGTATACACACTCATTGCACTTGTTTTACACTTATTTGTGGCCAATATATTTTGAGAACAAATTATGTTTGATGTTTAATTTATCCAATTTTGGATATAAGTTGATAAAGGCTTGAAGTTTATGATTTATTATTTTATTTTATCTTCAAATGATTTGCACTAATTCTCATCATATTCATTTCTACAAATTAGACTAAACTGCAAGTATGGACTTGCCTTCTATCCCTTGGACAAAACCACACTTACAACCCTACTCTTTTATTCAAACATTTTTCCTTGCCTTTCTGACCTGACCCTTCCATATATTTTCTAACATTACATATCAATATTATGTGCTAAATATTTCAGATTGAAATTTATGTATCTTGTATATAAAGACAAGCCTAAGTTGATTAGGCCAACCCATCGATCGATAATGTCATATGATCAGAAAGCATTATCACAAATCGTTATTTGCACTCTTACATCACGACATTCATGTTCATAGACACTATACAGTCATCTAGGCACTTGCTTTCATGTGCGACGAGTCTTTGATCTTTGGACATTGGCAAAGGGGTTTGAATTGTTTTTGAAGTTAACTCTCCTTGTGAATACAACAAACTCCCAAGGTGCTTATTACCATCTGTTTTGTTTTAGGTATATGTATACTTGAAGGCAAGTAGGCACCACAGGGAAATTAAGTATCCAAGGACTAAACCGTTGGTGTGAACTTGTCCAAAGTAGGCTCAAATTGATTCTGCAGGTTTATATTTTGGAAGTGCAGTCCAATTTTAGAATCTTGTTTTTGATTGTTGAACACAATATAAGCTAAGCACATCCTTATCACAATTACATTTATTGGTCTCAACTCACTCTTAATTTATGTTATTATTAATTAGACACTACATTAGGGTAGGGTGCTTCCTATTTTAGTAAAATCAAGACATATGAATCCTCTCTAGGGCTTTCTCTTAAGGTTAAACCTTCCATTTTTTTTTTACTTTTGAAATGTGAATTTTCTGATTTTTTTCCATCTTCATGATTTGAAAGTTTGTGTGCTCAAGTTATTTTTTTTCCATATTTGATAATCACATATTAGAGTTTTATGCTAAAGCACATTCCTAGATCCTATCTCCTCATTTGGTTAACCCCAAACCTAACCCATCAATTGCTTCGTATACATTTGAGATTCCTATAGTTGAAAATCTAATTACATCCATAGACCTCAATGATGAGGAGCCCTTTGACCACAATGCTCATCTTGTAAATTTAAAGAAAATAGACATCATAGACAAGTTGCAACTTTGAGAATACATTAGTAAACTTGAGAATGATTCTAATCCTCAAGGCTTATTAGATGCACTTCATGGTTTACTTTAACAAAATCTTATTGTATGGAGGTGCTAAAACATATTAGGTGAATTGATAGTGGATCTATTGCTTCCAAGCCTACTATCCTCCAGTTAAATTTCCAAACTTCTTCCCCCCTACCCTCCTTCATTCATCTCACTCTTCTTATTCCTTCCTCATTCTTACCCCTACTTCACATATCAAACATTCTCATAATCTCCTTACAACCTCTTTTCAAACCACCTCCTATCATCACTTACTCCATTGTTCTCTCCCAATCATACACCCTGCTTGTTAACTCTCATATTCCCACTCATTCCATCACCATTTCCCAACCTTCCTTGCAAAGCATGACAAGACAACTTAGAAAAAATGAACTTAGGTTCAATACTCCCCCTTTAAGATCTAAGAAATATTTGACTTATGAACTAACTTATACTTATCTATTTTATGACATCTTTGCATTTTGCTTCCAATGGCTTCGTGGCACCAAGATTTGAATTATACAATGATTTAGGGTGACCCAATGACCCACACTAGATCCTCTAATACCACTCATTTAGACAATCTAAAATCATAGATTTCTTGTCAAATTATTCTTGTGTACATTAAAACATTAGAATGGTTTTTGCCATTGTCACATGGTCCATTCCATTCTTTTTTGAGCTAGTCAATTATTTTCTCCAATATTTCCTAGTGAAAATTGGTTTAAAAGTTACATTTTTATATTTGGTTCAATGTAAGCAATGGAATATTGAAAGGGTTAGTGACTTTATTTTAGAATTTAAATCCTTGCTTTCCAAGATGCAGCATCAATTGCCAAGACAATAAGATATAATTTTTATCATTAATAACTTGCTCCTTGTGATCAAAGATAAATTATCTTCAATCATTATGCTATAATCTCCAATTTGTTTTGTAAGTATTTGAGATTATGAGCTAAAATGTTAAGACTAATATTTGAAAATATGCCTCATCGAACACTTCATCACCTTTATCTTATCCTTCAAAATATCAATTGACGAATTCTTTCAAAATGGGTAGTAAGGGGTCATCTTATATGCAAGTTGTTAGGCCCAATATAAATCATGTCAATAATGAGCAAGTTACTTTAAATGTTATTACTATCAAACCTCAAATTCAACAAAATATTACAAGGCTTCATAATCCAATTTGTGTTAAGTATTTGAGAATATGAGCTAAAATGTTAAGAGACTAATATTTGAAAATATGCCTCATCGAACACTTCATCTCCTTTATCTTATCCTTCAAAATACGAATTGATGAATTCTTTCAAAAACGGTAGTATGGGTTCATCTTATATGCAAGTTGTTAGGCCCAATATAAATCACATCAATAATGAGCAAGTTACTTTAAATGTTATTACTATCAAACCTCATTTATGCAACAAAAAATTACAAGGCTTCATAATCCCCTAGATATGGTATTGCAAAATCTTCTTAGGAGTAAACATGATTACATTACAAGCCATTATACCATTAGATACTTAAAGCTATGTTGGACTAAAGGTTGCATTCTAAGACTTTTTTCTGAATACCATCATTAATGGTCATGCAATATAATGTTGTATTGGTTTGAAGAATAAAATGCAATACTTAGTTGATAATAATGTGATATACATGGAAGGGATAAATGATGAGGGTAACAATTCCATATCCCCCAACCAAATTTAACTTTACACAACTAGTTTCTACAATACAATCACATGGGTACTATTGTAAAAGAGGAAGAGACACGAGATCACAATAATATCTATTTGGCATCTTATGACACATTTATAGGAGTAATTGATGAGCAACCCAATACACCTTCCAAATCCATTATGTTTTCTCATGACGAAATCCCTAATAATGGATACAATGGGCAAATTATATATTAAAGGAGACATCTTATCAACACATCAAAGGGATTACAGATGATTTGGGATGCTATTTTAATGTTTGTGTTAAAGAAATTGGTTTAGCCATCATTTGCAATACAAACAATATGCACATTCTATAGTGGCTTTAAAATACTCTATTGGCATGTTATGCGATATACTATAGGTTGTATCATCTTGAAACTAAAACTTGAACAAATAGAGGAAACCATGCTTATTCACACTCCAACTTTTGACATGTTTATCATCATTTTTGGTTGATTGTGGATAAAATAGCATCAAGTAGTCCCTTCCATCATACATCAATGTGTAAAATATATTAGTGACGAAAAAGTTGACACAATACCAAGGGATGCTTACAAACTCTTTTGGAGCATGCTAGTTTTACCATTGACACATTTATGCCTAAGCCAAAGGAGCTACCACACGAGAGAAATGCCATTCTTTACAATGTGTTCAAATGCTTCAAAGACCAATAAGAAAGATAAATACAATGGTTGGAACAAGATTTAACAAACATGACTATAAAATAACATCCAAATGGCATACAAACCAAAGATGTATATATTGTTATACCCAAATCTACTAATGTAATAATCAAGGAAGTACCAAGTTGATGAAAAAGCCACACTTGAAATGCAAGACAAGGCACATAATGTAGTAACAAAAGAAACAAAACAAAAACAAGTATGGATGCAAACATCAGAATTAAAAATTGTTTCATTAACAAAAGTATTTACTAAGGGGCCTACCTTACATGATTCACGTCCATTACAAGAACTATTATCAAGTGGTTGGTTTTGTGGATTTTGTGGTAAATAGAGGGAAGACGATGATCTATTGGATGATGATGGATATGCTCCTTATATTGATTGATCAACTTTCACTTATATGATATTTTTCACATGTTAAATCCCTTTCCCTTTCTTATTTCTTCAACTCCTACATGATTTTGTTATTGTTTAAATTGAGGGGGCCACACCAATTCCAATTTCTTGACAATCCTACACATCATATTTTTCTTTTCACCTCATGTTTGCATAGATTCAAGGGGCCATCTTGGTTCTAACTCCTATACAAACCTATGAATCATGTTCTCATTTTTGGTCTCATGCTTGTATAGATTAAGGGGGCCACATTGGTTCCAAGTCCTCAACAACCCTATATACAATGATACCCTTTTTTTCCTAGTGTTGTTTGATGGTTTCATGGAGGCCAACTTGGTCACTTCCTCATGGAAAAATTTCTAGTGCCAAACCTCACATATTGTCACCCTTTACACATGAATTTTATGCTCACTAAAATACAAATGACTAAAGATATCGATTTTATGTTAATATACTTTTTTCTTTTAGGTTCTATTAATGATTTGTGTGTGCAAATTGGGAGATGTTGCTCTTACAAAACCAAGAAAAAAATATGAGACATCATTGTATCGCCTATCTATGATTTTGTTTGCTTATTACATTATTGTTTGAATATTACTTTAGCATCCACAATTCAAGCAACTCACATGAGTGTCAAGTTTGGGTCAAAATGCAGAGGACAAATATGCCCATCTCACCCTTTTAGCCTCTTATTTTACACCTTTTGGCATTGTCATAAATACATTTATCCTAATGTTCAATATATCTTATTTTGTGCATAAGTTGACATCAAGTACAAACCTATTATCCATCGGCGTATTTTTGAGCCCCAAGTGGTTTGAACCAATTCTCATCACAACTATTTGTATGACTTGGATTAGATGCTAGTGTGGACTTGCCCCTTGGACAAAACTGCACAACCTTAATCTCCTAATTCAAACATCTTTTCCTACTTTCCTAGATCTAACCCTTATGTTCCAATTGTTACCTATCAATTTAAGTGCCAAATATTTTGAGTAGAGTACTATAGATCTTGTATTTAAAAACAAGGCTTCGTTTATTAGTTTAACACATCAACTGATCATATCATATTACTAAAACACATTATCACAAAGCATTATCCACACTGTGGCATCATCATTTACATTATAGATACAACACTATCATTTATGTGCTTGCATTCATGTATGGTGTGCCTCAATCTTTGTACATTGATGTAAGGGTTTTGAATTGTTATCAAGGAGGTTTTCAATTCTCTCTTTGAACACAACAAAACCCCAAGATACTTTTCAAAACTCCTTTTTTTCAAATCTCGAGTACAATACAAGATGAACAAACACCAAAAAATATATTAGAAAAGGGAAAATTTACAAGACTATAAACATCAAAATATTAAACCATAAATACAACTCTATTTATATAAGCTTAAATTCACAATTCATCATAATTTAATAAATACAAATTTAATTTTAAAATTTTAATTCCAATCATCAAATACAACATACATTAAAATCTTCCTAATTAACAATTAGAAATATACATAAATTAAAATAGATCCTAACTCTCTCTATTAATTATATTTATTATTATTATTGCTGGAACTATTACTTAATTTAGAATTCTTTATTTCCCCACACAATATACTTTAAAATTGGAAGAGGGGTCTATCATTGAAAAAGCCTCATTATTAAAGTTATTCAATACTTCCATCCCTCCAAAATTTGTCAACCCCTTTATAAATAACAGGGTCCTACCAACATCCATTTATTTGTCTCTAGAATTACAATTGTATAAATAAATAATGTATTAATATAAATAAAAAATTTAAACTTTTTAATTTTTAGAAGGTAAATTTTCTTCGAGTTTTAATTAAAGATACTTAAAAATTACACCACTCCTTAACAACGCACTGATACTATTATCATTTCCATGTTACTACAAACCTACGTAATCTCTACGGCCAACCCAGACTGACTGGGTCTCTCCGTATCATCAGGTCAAAGCTTAATAACTCTACTTTGGATAATCGATATCACCAAAAATGGCAACCCTAGAGAATTCAGTTCTGAGATACTGTGTGACTTTTGGGTTTATTTTTTTATTTTTATTTTTTCATGAGACTTCGAAACACATTACTGGACTGATTTGAGGAAGGCAGATAGTAAATCAATGTATTGTTTGAGATCATATAGTGCGAAGGGCTTCAGGCAAATTCATCATCAACAAATCCACCTTCAACAATTCATCGTCAATAATTCATCGCCATGACAAATTCATCTCATGGAAAATTCACCGCCAACGATATGATATGAATTGCTGGTGCTGAATTTTCTACAAGATGAATTTGTCATGAAAATGAATTGTTGATGATAAATTGTTGGAGGTGAATTTGTTGACGACAAATTGTTGATAATAAATTTTCCTAAAACTAGTAAAAAACATAGAAAAAGCCATAAAATTCTTCCTTTCCATTTTCATATAGAACAGCAAGGGAGATAAACAGACAACTCTTATAGATCGCAAGATAGATTCCTTACTACTCCTGTGAAAGAAATGTGCCGCTTTTGCCTGATTGCAAAGAGTAACAGTAACTCTAGTTCTCAGTCTTTCATTGTGCTCTTAACTAAATAAATAAATGAATACATTGAAAAAAAGTAAGAAAATGATATTTCAAATCTTAACAAACTCTTTTCCAATGCAATTTCGTTTTATTAGCCCAGTCATTCAAATATGAATGGGAGAAATAAGCCATGCTGTCAAAGTATGGCAGTCTAATTCTAAAGAGGAACAAATAACTTTAGTTTTCAAATTGTTATTAGCTTTCATTGTATTTTTGGAAGGGTGAAGATTCGTATTCTGTATTTACTTTATTAGTTTTGAACTCATTTTTGATGGGATCAGTTTTTATATTCTTTTAAATTTAGTTTGATTTATTTTCTATACGTTTTTCAGAACTGATTTTGAGCCTTCATTCTTTTTTACATATTTGGTTCGATTCTTGAAATTAAACTTGGCTTGATTCTGTGACATGAAATCAACCCTCTTTAAGTAAAATAATGCCCTTATTGTTCTCTTTAGCTGATCATTGCCTACTAAAGCTTTCAAATTTTATTTTAATGTATTATAAAAAAGATAAATTCTAATTTATTTTAACATTTTCAAAATAAGAAAAGATTTATCTACTTCTTACACACTTTTGCATCATTATTGAAGGAGCACACCTCAACATTTACTATTGCATCAACATTTGCATATTTATGTCTTCAATCATTTTAAAAAATTTGTTAAATCAATTTGTTTGAAGAAAACATAAACTTGTGTAGCAAGCTTCCCAAAAATGTTTACTTATTGATAATTGCAAATTCCAATATTAGAACATAAGGAAAGTGAGTTTCTAAATTACAAAAATTATTAGGTAGATTTCATGCACCGAAAGTTAATTCCATGCATTGAGATCAATTACACTTTGTACAATCAACCCAAACTGTTTCTATGCAATACACCGAACCTAGATTGGTTTTGCACCACAATTTCATCTTGTATAAAATAAAATTCAGTTTGCTATATGTCAAAATGTTATAAAACCTAATCTAATAGTAAAGCATCATTTTAGATCACAAAACAATTTTTTTAATACAAACCTATTAAACTAGAACTAAATAACCCTAACCCATCTTTATCATTTTAAAACACTTACTTATTAATCTAATATTTACTATCTCAACTTATAAAATCCAATTTTTTTTTTTTTTAATACCAATAAATTTATTTTCATGTTAGAATCATATTTCTTTCTTTAAAAACACTTTTCCCTTAATTCTACATTTGAAAATGAGGCTAAACATTTATTTTAAAGCTATCCTCACAATATTTTCTTCTTGATGTGGAGGATAGGGGAGAGGTTTTATAAGTGACACAACATATATATATATATATATATATATATATATATATATATATATATATGACTGCAGGAATCGGGTAGCACGACCCCCTATAAACTGCAGTGCGCCTGGTAAACTTTTTAACGTGACCGGCGGCGCTGGCGCAACACGCCCTCCGGTACCACGGGACAGGGGAGACTAGAACTCGTGACCAGTAGAGCCGCAACGGAATTACTTAGCCAACCGAGCTAGGGCCCCCGCCCATATATATATATATAGGTTACATAGAGGAAATGACTTAATATTTGAGTAGGTTCCAATAATTGTGATATTATTTGTAGATTTAAAGTCACATATTTTTAATAGAATATCATTGTTATTGATGACTTCAAGGTTGTTAGTGTTGATCATTATTAAAAGTAATGTGCTCATTTGATGCTAAAAGTAACAAATCACGTGATGTCACATTAACTCACCAACAAAACATGACTTAATACACAAAAATTATAACTTAATACATAATTATCAATCTAACCAATTTTTAGTTCTTTTTGGACACCTAAAAAAGAATCATGCTAATGTGGCATCACATTTGGTCATGTGGACTTGTAGCCTTATGTTTAATTAGAAAACTTGTCAACTCAATTGCTTTAAAAATTTGGGTCCATTTCGAAATCACCATATATGATTTTGAGAGGCATGAAGTTAGGGTGTTCAACTATAGGGTCCACTCTCCTAGATCTCTTTTTTTTTAGGTTAAAGAAATGTGGTCTTGGGGATCACTCCTATTATATTAAAATATAAAGAGGAAATTACATATGTACTACTCCATATCAAGGGGGTTAGATTGGGAATGATATATATCAACAAAATTGTTGTTGTATTGAGAATGTTGTATCCCAATTATGATATAATGATTGGTTTAAAATTGAACAAGGGTTTCAAAAAGACTAAAGGGAAAAACCTATGGACTCTTTCTAGTTGGATTTGTGATGTTTGAAAATTATTCTTGGTTATTGTCTTGGAATTTTTGATGTGTTAATTTGTCTAATTTATGTATGTTGGATTTTGGACTTTTAAAGTTAACGTTCTTAGTTTGTGTCTAGTTATATTTTTGTGTTGTTGGACATTTTTGGAATTATTTTAGATAGTTGTGGATTATTGTTTGTTGACCATCTTTTTGGTATGTGGAGCCTGATCAGACTTTGGAGTTAATATTTTGGTCACTTTTCTCAATGTTGTTTCTCCCCAAATTAATTAATGGGGGAGTGCAAGGGGGACAAAGCCCCTCCTATGGGGTCTGGGGGGCCACCCCCCCAACAGGGGCCTGGGTGCAAAGCTCATAGTGGAGGTATGGGGGTTGCTGGGAGTAGTGCCCTCGAAGCAAAAAACCCATTTTTATTAAAGGAAATTTGTTATTAAATTATGTAAAAAATAATTCAATAATTGCCCAAAAATGGTTGATAGTTTATTTGCTACATAATGAAGTTGAATGGTTGTGCAAATTGGGAATTGAATAGTCGTGACATAAAGTTTGAGTAGCAAGCAAACAATGCACATATAAGAATTGGAATAGTCACAGTTTGGAAACATACATGCAAAAAAGCTCGTGGGAGTGTATCGAGCACATATTGTTTAGTGTATGCAATAGATTGTTGCAGGTTATTTTGTATTTGTTTATCGTTGGAAAATTTAATTAAAACATTGGATTGCTCTTGTTTGTGGACGTAGCCCAAAGGGTGAACCATGTTAAAATTATTTTCTTGAGCCTCTATGAATTTGTTTCTCGGTTATGTGATTTAGTTTTGCATCATAATTGATTTAAATTGTTTATATTATTGTTTCAATCTTGTCGAAAAATCCTAACACATCTTGTGTGTGCTTGAGAGACTTATGATATGACATTCAAGTATGTATTCACATAAGAGAGTTTTGTTGGAAGAATGAAGAAGAAGCCCTCTAGCGTGTTGTCATTGACGCCAACATTGTTTGGTGACAGTTTTTTCCCATTCGGTAAACAATGCTTCTGTTACTCTAATATGATAATTTGGTCTAAAATTGTTCATATTAAAAGATCGACCTGTGTGGTTTTAATATGTTGTTTAGGACTATTAATTGCATCTATGGACAAGTCTTCAATGATTTTGGTTGAATGGGTTGAAAGATATAAATGACAGAAGTTCGACATACAGGCTTTGCATATTCTTCTGGCCGATATGGATAAGAGGTGCACACTTCGTGGATGGTTAAAATGATCCTTCTTAGGTCTGGGCTGACCTAATTTATGTCTTACACATTTTTCTTTGAGCGCTAAAGAAGTTTTGGTTTGAGCCGACAAGCTATTTTGAATCGATTATGTATACACCCAATTAAGATGACCTAATTGATGTATGTAGATGTAACAGTATATATATATATATATATATATATATATATATATGTATATGTATATGCATATATATATATACATATGTATATACATATATACATATATATATATATACATCTCTCTCCCCCATACCACTCTCTCTCTCTCTCTCTCCTATATACTCCCTATATATACATATATATATACATATATATATACATACATACATATATACATATATATATATATATATATATATATATATATATATATATATATATATATATATATATATATATATATATATGAAACATTTTTGTATTGAATATATATGTGATATGCGACAAGTATAAGCAGTGAAGCGCGCCAGTGTGATATTATGCGAAGTTATAGGTAGATGTTGTGAACCTACAAACCGGTGTAGGATTTTGTATTCCAGAGCTTAATTGGAACTGAACTTAGCACATAGAAGGTGTATTAACCAGTTCATCTTTTTGGCAGTGAGCCACACTCCTTTTTGTAATCATTTTAGGTTGTCAACCTTTCAAGGATAGTGTGTCTTGACAGTGTGCCCCTATAATATTTTATGACCGGTTATAATATATTGTGAGCTAATCCTCACCATGGTTTTTTTCATTCTAGTTTTTCCACGTAAAAATCTTGGTGTTCATGTGTCATGTGATGTTATGATTCCTTTCATGTTTTTGTTTATAGTTGTAGCTCTAGATATATTTTAATTATTAAATGGTTAGCAATTAAATGGTTTAGTAGAATACTAATTCACCCCCCTCTTAGTATTCTAGGTGTTCAACAATTGGTATTAGAGCTTGGTTCCTTTGGAAAAAGTTTAAAGCTTAAGGAATATCTTGAAGT
>VDFB02047230.1:101393847-101448239 GCA_007258455.2 Sequoia sempervirens | reverse complement strand
TTTTTATTTTTTTTATATTTATTTAATTTTTTATTTTTTTATTTAATTTTATTTTATATTATATATTATATAATATATATATAATATTTAAATATTATATATATATTGTATATAAATAATATATTATAATTTAAATAAATATTTTATTATTATTTAAATATAATATATATATATTATATATTTTAAATAATGGGGATCTATTTTAATTAGTTGAAGTATAAATTTTTTTCTTTTTAAAAAGATATATATTTAAATAATATTCAAATATTTAAATATATGAATTTTAAAATGATTATTCTATTATCATAGATTGAAATAAAATGGACTTTACAATAAATGACTTTATTTGAAAAGTTGATTTTTATTATTATGAGTAATTGGAGAAACAAGGAGTTAAATTATTAGTTTTAAATTCCTCAATATTGCAATTGTAATTTTAATTACTTTTGAGTAGTGGCAAATAATGTGAATTATTTTATTTGATTACATGCAATATGTTATCGTCTTGCTTGGATTTAGGAAATCCTAAAGTAGGATAATAATTTGCCTATTTTATCTTTCCATTATGAAATCTCCCTCTTTCGTGATGTTGGGAAAATTGAGTTTTATGTCATGTAAGTCTTCAAGATTGGGTTTTCTTTTGATATCGGGGGTTGTCGTAAGATGTTAGTCAACCTTTGTTTTGCCTTGGGTAGTGTGTCTTGTTGGATCTAGTTAGATACCCGGTTATCATGAATGGGGCGTGTTGACTTTATGTTGTGGATAAGGAGTCATTCTCCTTAGGTCGCACTTGTGTACCCTTGGGTTGTGGAGTTGTTCCACGTGTTGTCTTAGAGGAGTGGCTTCCAATGAGGGCCGACACACAAAGTGGTGTCAGGGAAACTCTTTGTAAGTTAGTTAATTTAGTGATAACATAAATAAACTTATTAGAGTTTAGGTTGTACCAAACACTTAACAAGATTAATTTTGCCTTGCTCATGGATGCAAAGGCTTGTATAGACTTGGGATGAGACGAGAAGGCCTAGAATAGCAAGATCGTTATCTCATCTTTACGAGAGATAACTGATTCTGCATTGGTTTGCATGAGGGGTCGGGAGTCGTTAGAGGTTTCCAGGATATCCTGAGATGGGGGTCGGGACCTAGGAAGACTTACTAGGATATCCCATATGATGTTGTGATGACACTTATCTTAAGTCAGTAGTATGTTTGTATTAGTGATGCAATTGATTATTTAACTCTGGAATCATTGTAACCATTGTGTTATGTGATGTTGTACTTGTATTTAATTCATTTCAATTTTGAGTAGCATGTGTCTAGAGGTAGATGGTCTTGCCTAGGAATCCTTGTTACTTTCTCCTAGCATGGGGGGTGAGCCTTTGGGTATCACATGATTGGGTGGAACATGCACCTTAATCTGTTGGGTCTTCTTCTTGTTCGTGTGGACGCGGTTTCTAGTTGGAGAGCTCATGGGATCCAATTTCATTTCATGCTTTATTCATTTCAGTTGATATTGTATTTTATTACCCCTCATTTGTTATTGAGGTGGAATTGTGTAATATGTAATCTTGCTTATTGGATTTACCTCATTCGGGGAATGAGATTTGTAATCGTATTGTAAATTATTGTTATTGGAAACATGTGGTATCCCTTATGCTTTGATGTAATTTTATCATGTATGGAATGTATGTGTATTTAATTTATTAAATAATTAAATGTTATGGTTTCAATTCATGTTTCTTGTTTGGTTTTAAGTAAAACTTAGTCAGTAACCTTAGGGGTTGTTGGCAATGGGTAGTGAACTTGCATGTTAATTGTGCTTAAACAAAAAAATTATTATGTTTTGTAGTAAGTACAGCTTCCCTAGGGTTTGCGTGGTAAGTTACATGATGTATTGAGGAATTATAGAGTTAAACAATTAGTTATGATTTGTTCTTATTCTATGAATAAAATTGTCTCGAATTAGAAATAATTGAGAAAAGTATTATTGTTTAAATTGGATTTAGGAAATCTGAATATTAGATGTTTTATTTGCCTGATTTGCTTTTAAATTGTGTTTCTTCTATTATGTCTATTGGGAAAAATGAGTTATTTGTTTATGTAAGACTTCCAGATATGTTTCTTGAGATGGGAACTATAACTTATGTTGGTTTAACTTTGAAATAACTTGGGTAGTGCACGTGGTATTTTATCAAGTATGGTCACCTGGTTCTATGAACATGTTGTGTTGTATATTGTTATTGAGTTGGTATTTACAATTGGTTATGTGCACCTGGTTTACCCTATGTTAGTAGAATTGATCCCTTAGGCTGTTAATAGGGGAGTGGCTTTTCATGAGGGCCGACACACAAAGTGGTGTCAGGATAACTCATGTAGAGTTAGTTTAATGATTGATAACTTAATTAAATATGTTAGGGAAAAAGGGTAGTTTAAACACTTAACTTTTTGTTAACGCCTCACTCATGGACTCAAGGGCTAGTAAAGACTTGGGATGAGACGATAAGGCCTGGAATGGCATGATTGATATCTTGTTTCTCAGAAAGATAATCGATTCTGCATTATATTGCATGTGGGGCCAGGTTTCGTAAGAGGTCACTAGGGTAACCCAAGATGGGGGTCGGAGCCTAGGAAGATTCGCCAGGGTAACCCATGCAACTTTGTGATGACACTCCTCCTATGACAACTATGAGTCAGTTTGTTGTATTGTGCAGTTGATCATTGTTATCTAGAAGCATTGTAACCATTTTGTAAGTTTTGTACTTGTGTAGTTTAATTTTGTTTTACCTATGTCTAGAGGTTGTAGGTTTTTCCTAGGAAGCTCTTTTACTATCTCCTAGCACGGGGGTTGGTCCTTTAGGTACCACATGGTTGGGTGGAACGTGCACCTTACACCGTTGGGTTCTCAGTTCTTGTTCGTGATGACGAGTACTTCATGATAGGAAAGCTCGTGTGTACCAGTGAATTTATAATTCTATCATGTTCTCTCTTGTATCTGTTGGATACCTTGTAATTTGTAATTGTATCACTCCTCGATTGTATTCGAGGAGAATCTTTGTAATTTTTAATTGTAACACTTTTGTATAAACTATCTCATTTGGAAATGAGAGTGTAATTGAATATTGAATGGATGCAATGTATGAATGGATCATTATTATACTTTATATCTTAAGTGATGTATTTTAATGTTTTGGATGTATGATCTTTAATTCTTGAGTAATAAATATAAGTTACGTTTAGTAAATTTTGTTAGTAATGGGGTTTGTAAGTAAGTGTCATCACGTACCTTAGAGAATGTATGTGTTAGTGTAGTTCACTTTACTTGTTTAATTAAACTTAAAAAAAATAAATTGTTTGCTTTTGTTATGTGTGTGACATTCTTTAGGGTTTCATGGCAGGCGTTACACTACTCTGTCTGCTTTGGCTGCAGGAATAGACACATAATGGACTTCTAGTGGCTGCAGGAATAGTCAATGCCAGATTTTGAACTAAGTGCAGAACAAAAAATAACAACTAAGCTAATTACTCTAAAGAAAGGATTACTCACCAAGTGGGCCCCCTTGGATGAGTATCCACTAGAACTAATACAAACTCAAATACTCAAATTCAAACTATCATCTCATTCATTGAAAATTATGTGAACATAGTAATCAACATGGCTATATTGAAAAGTAGAGTATGCTCAATACATTATCAATGTCATTTTCCACAATCAAGAACTAAGGGACCGAACTCCTTCAGAAGGGGATTCAAATCTAGCTAAATAGGGCGGTCAACTCCCACTAACTAGGAGGACGCCATTTAGGGAAAGCAGGGAAAAGAGTGGCAGAGTGATTATGCCTGCAAGGAATCCAGTCAGACATGCATGTCCAAGTGTGGACTCAACGCTGCAGTAATGCCTGCAATTGCTCAATGCCATAAATACAAGGCAGTTACAATTGACTGCCATGGGGAATCTGTCATCATTGCTCTTTAGTTGACTCCTTTGAATGATTCCCCTGCATGATCATCTATCGATTTCCTTTCCCATCTTAGCATCCACCAATTGTTTCCTGGATGACAATGTTAGTACGCATAATAATTGCACATCTAAAATCACCCTAGAGAACATTCATCAATCATATGCAAAATTAATATAGATGATTTTCATAATATGTTAATGTCATTGAAAATTCACAAGGATAGGATAAACCCATTTTCAATGGTTTGAGGGAAACATTATATAAAATATTAACATTCAACGACTAAAGTTCATGACAATGCTAGCAAATGAACTATAAACTCTACCCAAGTTTAACCAAAAACTAGGCCCATCATCCCCTGCAGCCTAATGTCTTGTTGGTCCTCCAGCAATGGAATGGTTGTTCTTTTGTTTGGTTAAGGCTCTAAAGTTTGCAACTACAAGCTGGCCAACATCCGTTACTACAGTACGTAAGTTTGGATCCCAATAAAATCCTCTCAGTCTATCAAATTTGTTCCACCTTGGCCTTTCTATATCAGCATCATGTCGGTAGAATCTATAGTTTGGTACAGGAGACATAAGAATGGGTGGCTAGAAGGTTAGGGGAAGCCAAAATCTCCCCTTTTCTCTACCAAGCTAGATGTTCCTGTCAATTCTCTTCAATGCTACAACATAGTTATGAATAGAATGGGACTCAGCTTGTTTCAACTCATTTGTTAAACTATTCCATCGTTGAGCTAGATATCCTCTTATGAGCTCCTCTTTTGTTGTTGTTTTAACCTCATACTCAGTATAGACAGCTTCAATCTAGGGCATGATTTTGTTACCATAGCTTGGTCTGAGGAGCATCCTAAGCCATTCTTTGTAGATATCCTTTGGGTTACTTGACTCGACCCTAATGGATAAGGGGATATTGGATTCCATTCTTCTATAAGCATTGTTCTGCTCACCCCAATTAATTTCATTTTGTGCCCAAGACATAAATGCTCTCAGCTAAACATCCCCAACATACAGCAACGGGTTCCAATCATGAGCCTATGTGATAGCATAATTGTGCAAATAAAATTCACATAACATATTTTTCATCTCAGGGGAAGCAATTTTGTAGACATTGAAGAATTCAACAGGAGTTTCAATGGAGGGATTTAAATCTGAAACAATTTTTGATAATCTAAAAGAGAGATATTTCTCTTTAAAGTGTAGGGCATAAACCCTTGTAGGGGCTCTGCATTCAAGAATTTGTGGCACTAGGGTCACAATGTTATGTACTTTCTTCTTTAAAGTAGCAATCTCCTCATTTTTCTCCTCAATAATCTCATCCCTCTCTTGGATTTCCTTTTTTAGCTTCTTCCTCTCATGTTTCCATTCTCTCCCCCTCCTTTCTATTTCTTTCCATAGATTTAAAATTGTTGTATGAATTGTAAAGTTAGGAGGGTTATTAATTCCTACCAATTTTTTTGTTGATGGTTGCTCCTCATGCGGCACTATCTGCATGAACTCGGGTTGTTCAGTTGTCTGCAGCTGCAGGGGTGTTATTTCTTCATGCTCTTCTTGCTGCAAGACCTCTTGTTCCTATTCATGTCCTTGTTCTGGCTCGTGTTGTGCTTCCTATTGTGGCTACAGGAACTCATGAATCTATTCTTTGTTCTGTTGTAGGAACCCCTGCTCATCCTCAAACTCTTCTGCGATACTAGCAGGGTTTGCCAACGTCACTTTTACTACTTCCTCATAGATATCTTCTTTCTTTTTCTCAACATGTTCTCATTCGACTGAATTTTTAGTGTCCCCATGTGACGTCTCACCATGCCTAGGGTTTTCCTATCAAGGTTCATAAAAATTTGGTCCAATTGGTTTTGATTTTCTAGAGATGCTCTTACGTTTTCCTTTGGTTGCAAGATGAATAGGGTTAGCCTTTCTCTTCCTAGCACTTGGCACCTCTTTTTCTACAGGTTGGGTTTGACCTTTTTCTTTTTCTTTTCTTTCTTCGGCTTCTTTCTTTCGTGCCCTAGTTCTTATTAGGGTTTGTAGGGGGACATTGTCATCAGAATCAGACGAAGAGTTTGCTTTTTCTGAATGTTCTATTTTAGAGGAACTAATGTTTATGGCATCCTCTGGTGTTGCAAGAGGATTCATACTAGAATTGGCACCAAAAATTGAAGCACCAAAGGTGGCTTTAGCTATACTTAATCTTTTGCTAGACCTACGAGCTTGAGGTACAACCCTAGGTGGAAAATGCTCAACATTGGAAAATTCTTCTTGACAGTAATTTTGATTAACTTGAACAAATTCCTCCCATGTCATTCTAAAAAAATCATACAAAGATTTCTTAACTAGCAATTTTATTAGACAATGGTGGGAGATAGAGTTATCCCTACCTTTCTAGGTCTTGGTCACCATGATGGAGAGAAGATTGTATAAGATATTGGGCATGTTCATCCTCCTTCCGTGCCTCATGTGACTCAGGAGCTTAAATTGTACTAAATGCAGATTTGACAATCATCCCTCACAGGTGATATACCTTATAATGTGAACAACTACCTACTTCCATGGCTCAAGAAGAGACATTATTTTTGCACCCCGTTTGTCAATGCTAATTGGTGGGTCGCCATGTACTATGAATTCTACTCTGGCTGATCTGGCGTCCCTAGAGGTAGGGTAATGCTCGCCATCAACAGGTAACCCTGAAATTTCTGCAATTCTCTCTTCGGTTGCCACCACTTCTAATCCTTTTATCATGGCTTTTCCTTTTGAGAATGTTTGGGCGAATTCAAGTGCAATGCCTTTGTCAAAGCCATCTAGCTTTGTGAAATAATCAAACCATCCACAGCGTTGAAATTTTTCCATACAATGTGCATCTTGCAGCAAAGCGTCATGAATTGAGGGCTCATTCTGAATTAAGCCACCCCCCCATTGTCTGAAATCACTATCACTCAGTGAAATTTCCTTCCCCTACAATTTTTGTTTTGAAAACCACCACCTTTCTCGCTAAATTTTTATTGTCGATGTCGATGGAATTCCATTCTTTGTCTCTAATTTTACCATTTACTGCTCATTCTTGAGATTATGACAAGGCAATTAAGGCGAGGAAAGGGGTGATAAATGAGAATGATAATGGAAAGAATTGGTGGCTCAATTACCATCACTTCACACATGGGAGCTATATTTTCAAATCAACTTATTTAAATTTTCTGACATAGCCAGGTTACAATTTGATGTACAGGAAATTTATTTGCATTTTTTTATTCCCCTCTCCCCAACCCAATTTTGGACATGTGTCAACATATGTGGGAAGGGAGTGGCAACTTGATAGGAAATAATGACATATTATGCAATCACCTATAATAATGTGCGATGATTAAATAAATGTGCCCAAAAGGTAATTAAGAGATGAGAATTACCACGTACATACCTGAGCGTGCGAAGGATGCATTGCAAAGATCGAGGAGAGAAAGTACCGATTTGCCTTTTTTTGAAATGATTGAGCAATTAATCAAGAGTGAAGTGAAGTGGAGTGAGGTGGAATGAAATGATGGAAGAGAGAGAGAAAGGTGGTACGGATGGACAAATGGGTGGATGGGCGAAGAAATGGATTTCCACTAAGGTGGAAATCTTTATTATAAAAAAGTACATACCTTAATCTAGCCAAAAGGTGGGACACTAAGTCCACAAACTTTAGTTGCAGAAAGCTCGTGTACTGAATGCTAAGTGAATTGTTGCAGGGGCCCTTCCTTGGAGGCTGGCTCAAGTAGCTTGATTATGTCAAGGCTAACGATGGTGGGTTGAACAACTCCATTAGGAAAGACTTCAGAAATGTCGAACGGTCATAACCACCTTGTCCACAACTTCCCTACATTGTCCTGATGCTTTAGGTCATATGACAATACCCAGTCACTTGGGCAGAAACTCATTTTCCCAATCATTCCATCTCATCCTCTGATTTTGCAATACTTCAGTGTGGTGCAAAGCTACCCTTCTCATTTCATCTGAAGCATTTGACTGCATGACCAAAATAGGAATATGGTTCAAGGTTGGCTAAGAGAATTCTCTATAACAATATTTTGTCCATTCAACATCTCTTGCTAGGTGAGTGTACAATGGCAAGGGAAAATGGTCTCCCTTAGTGGCAGCGTTCAGTTTTATGTGATCAACACAAACTCGCCACTTCCCTCCTTTTTTTGGCACGATCATCAATAAAGTCATCCACTAGCTATCTGAAATGAGGCATATAAATCCAACATTTATAAATTTTTGTAGCTCTGTTTTAATAGCTTCTCTTAATGCAGGGTTGATTCTTTGTTGAGGCTGCCCTACTAGTTGACAATCGGCTATATTGGTGTAGATTTGTTGAATGCAGAACTTAGGATCTGGTCCCTTCATATCACGGTAGGTCTATGCAAATTCATATTGATGAGACTACTACATTTTTTTGAGTCCATATGGTGCCATGGTATGGAACATGCCTATTACTGTAGGAAGTTTCTCTGCAGACAGAGTGGCTACAGGAAGAATGACTACAGGAAGTTCGAGAGGAAGTGCCTAGACAGAATTAGAAGATGATATTTTTCCTTCTTAATAATGATTCTGGATTATACTAGATAACACCTATTCCTTGTCGTGAAGTTGCAAGAAATAACTTCTACCTGGCATCATGGAGTGCACCATCGAGTTAACTTCCCCAGTTTCCTCATTGTCATGTGGCCATAGAGAGAAAATCATGAGGTCTGCTAGATGCTCCCATGAGTCTAGAAGGTCTATATCATCAGGATCCATAGTGGAATTATTAGCGAGATGTAGGACAGTAGGAGGAGGTCTCATGCATGCAACTTTTAGTTGTTGCAAGACGTTCTTATTCATCGCATTAATCGCTGCCCCTAAATCACTCAGGGAATTCTTTACTTGAATCTCATGGATAATAGCTACTATAGGATTGTTTGGATCACTGTACTTGGGAAGGGTCTCTTTTTCAAGCATGATGTCAACCAATTGTCTCATCACATGGACTGTAGTCGAGTATTTCTTCCTTTTTCCTAACTTCTTAAGATAATATTCCTTGATTGTTCCGCCATGTATAGGGACATCCTTTATGGCCTAAAATAGGTATGTCTGAACACACATGATGTCAAGAGTTGCATCTCCCTTTCCTTTCTCATACTTGGAAACTTCCAATTCCAGAAGGAATGGTGGCTCTTGTTTAGGATGTTTAGGTACTGTTGGCTGAATAAGATCATTCAAAGGTTCTTGTTCCTCTTCCATAGGTAGCTCAATAATTATGAGTGTGGAAGGAGTGGATATAGTAGTTCCTGAACACAAGTGAATATCACCTACACTAACAACATATGCAGGGAATTGGTTTGAATCAACAAGGTTTATTGGTTGTAGTCGTGGTGTGTTATTTAGGTAGGGTGTGGGTTGAACTGGTGGTTGAGTAAATTTGTATACATTAGTAGGTGGAGGCATTATAGCAGATTTTTGGGGTTGAAAGGATGGTCTCATGGACTTGACTTCCTAGTTTGGCCCAGAAAAAGATAATGGAGATATTAACATACCTTGTTTTGGAACCCAAGGCTTCCTTTGTGCATCAAAGTGGACTTGACCTTCCTTAATCTAAATTGGTTTGATCTCAAGTGGAATCTTGTTGTCAATGTTAGTTACCATCTTGCATCTGCATTCCTTCTCCTTTTGTTTGAAATGAGGGCAGTATTTTTCTAACATTACCTCTGCCTCCTTATGTTTTCCTTTGGCTTGAAGTGTACCCAACTGAGTAGTTAGGTTGTTTGTAACATGCTGCTTGAGATCTATTAACACATCAGCGATCTCCATCCTTGGAACTCCATCAGTAGAAGATTGGTAAGTTCTCTCTTCTTTTGAAGCTTTTCTGGAATAGTCCTGACATATTTCCTTGATATCTTCCCAAGAGACTTGAGTGATATCTTCTCCTGCCATCAAGTTCAGAGCATCAATGTAACTCTCATTGATTCCTGATAAGAAAAGCAGCTTTTGAGATTCTTCATTGGGTGCATGGTGTGGAGATTCCTGCATGCAGGACAAAAACCTTGAAGTGTAATCTTCCAAGCTCTCATCTTCCTTTTGTTGCATCCTAGAGGCATCACTTCCTTTTGTATCACTGCCCCAACAATATTCCTTGTATTTTCCAAATAACTTTGTCTTCATGTCCTCCCAAGTTTCCATGGTATTTCTGCCTAGACTCATAAACCATCCTAGTGCAGTTTCTTTCAAAGTGGTGGGAAGTAGCTCAAGCCCAGGAGCATCAATGGTGTAGTCATGATCCTAGTAGAGTAGGTCATACTCAAACAAGAAGGTATCACCCATGTTTTCTTAATATATTTTCAAGGAAAATGGTTATCAATCTAATTTTGGGTCTTTAATGGAAGCTTCAAAACTAGTCGAATGGTTCTTCTTCTTCTTTGTTTCTGGACAGACTTGGGATCTCAATTTTTTAAGATATCAACTCAGCATCAGCTAGCTCACACAAAGAATGAGCAAAAGAACAGCAGATCATTACTTTCCTAAACAAGGGGTATTCTAAGAACAACCCGGAAGAAATGCTATAACAGAGAAATTATCAATTACTAAAGAACCTCCTAGCTTGACACCATCCTCGGCAAGCCAAAAATGTCAGCCTCCTATAAGGACTCCTAACTGGGCTTCTATAGCCATAATTCAGAGACTGGAAATCTAATCTGAATAGCCATTTGATCATCATGGAGGTGCATTTAACTTGTCAACCCAAGGACGTAGACTTGAAATGGGTCAACATTGTATGTGCACTAGGAATTCCTAAGTAGCCATCTCTAATCTATAGCTAAGAAACACACAATACTGAAAGTGAATTGCAGGAAAGGAATGAAGCAAATGCTAAACATTAACCAGCAACTATGCTAAATAGAAATGAATAAGAATAAAGATCTGGGCAAATAGATAGGAAACTACTCTATCTGCTTTGGCTACAGGAATGGACACATAATGGACTTCTAGTGGCTGCAGGAACAGTCAATGCCAGATTTTGAACTAAGTGCATAACAAAAAATAACCACTAAGCTAATTACTATAAAGAAAGGATTACTCACCAAGTGGGACCCCTTGGATGAGTATCCACAAGAACTAATACAAACTCAAATACTCAAATTCAGACTATCATCTCATTCATTGAAAATTATGTGAACAAAGTAATCAGCGTGGTTGTATTGAAAAGTAGAGTATGCTCAATACATTATCAATGTCATTTTTCACAATCAAGAACTAAGGGACCGAACTCCTTCATAAGGGGATTCAAATCCATATTTATTCAACCAGCTAAACAGGGTGGTCAACTCCCACTAACTGGGAGGACACATTTTACTGAAAGCAACGAAAAGAGTGGTAGAGCAGTTATGCCTGCAGGGAATCCATTTAGACATGCATGCCCAAATGTGGACTCAACATTGCAGTAACGCCCACAATTGCTCAATGCCATATATACAAGGTGGTTACAATTGACTGTTGTGGGGAATTTTCCATTGTCACTCTTCAGTTGACTCCTTTGAATGATTCCCTTGCATGATCATCTGTCAGTTTCCTTTCCCAACCTAGCATCCACCAATTATGTCCTACATGGCAATGTCAGTACACATAATAATTGCACATCTAAAATCACCTTAGAGAACATTCATCAATCACATGCAAAATTAATATAGATAATTTGTATAATATGTTAATGTAATTGAAACTTCAAAAGGATAGGATAAACCCATTGTCAACAGTTTGAGGGAAACATTATGCAAAATATTAACATTCGATGACTAAAGTTCATGACAATTCCACAAAATGAACTATAAACTCTACCAAGATTTAACCAAAACTAGGCCCATCACACTGACTACAATAAACATAGTCTATTGTACACATTACATTTTTCCATGTTTCTACAGTTATCTTTTTATCTTATGGAAAAAATTATGTAAGGCAGCTCTTTATCAACATGCCCATCTTTTTAAAGTTGTTACACCAAAAAAATACCACAATATAAGAAATCATATATGAAAACACCCAAATTTCCCCTACTTCACCATTGTTTGATATATGATATGACTCCATTAAATTTCTGATGGGTCTTCCATACTTTTCTTGCTCGGGGGTTTGGCTAGAGCCCATGAGGCTTCATGATGCTAATATGGTAGGGAGGAGAACGAGCATGGGTTTTGTGTTTTTTCCTTGCACCATCATATATTGACTACTACAAATACAAAACATATTGTATTCTATTAGCTACATTTCTCAATGCTTATACAACTATCTTTTCAACTTGCCAAATCAATTATTTAAACCTAGCTCTTTATGATGACACCTATTTTCTTTAGGTTATGACAATAATTATATGATGCAATAATCTATGCAAAATATGTATAATGCCATATTATTTATTCAAAATTTGAGCTACATTGCTTGGCATTAAATATTATAGACAAATTATTTATGCAAAATACCCATGTAAAATGACTTACAAATTCTAGAGCACAACAGTTTACAACCCTCAAATCTACTATAAAATGGACTCGAGGGCGACAATTTTTACAATAGCCTATTACCAAACAAACACTATAATGGCTCTTTTGACAATGAACTTAATCAATATATTTTCTCAACATACAAACAAAATAGCTACGATAATTAGCAATTTGTTATAGGGAGCTTCAAATAGATGAGGAGAAAAGAATATCATGAAACATATCAGTACAAGACATGTCCTCATGTAATAGTTGTAAGAGGTGAATAGGATAACACTTAAGAATCAGGACTTAAATGATAGATCACCTGTAATATATATACATGCATACATATATATATGTGAGTGATATAAATATATATATATATATAAGTTATATATATATATATATATATATATATTTATATATACATACATATATGAGATGGTGTTTTCTCTGACAAAGAACAACTCGACAAGATACAACATCCTATCTCTTGAAAGTAAAATCTCTCGGCTAGCAAGCTTCCTCAAGAGATAACCCCAAGGTCTCTAATGTCGTGTCTTGACAATGCATAAACAACTCAACAGTTGATAAATGTGAAAAATGTTGGTAATCACAAGGCCTTACAAATGAACAATGTTGAAGCTGCATTTCACCGACAAAAACAATATGGTGATGCTTTTAATCCCAAAACTAATCGAGATTCAAAGAAAATATCAAAAGAGAAAGGGTTGAAAGATATTTTATTCTAAACTAACTCCTAAGATCAATCACAATAGTGATGAATGCTGCAAATGGAAGATCTCCAATAAAACCAATCTCTACTTGATCAAGGACAAGCTCACAACTCTGTAGAAATGGTGCAATCTTCTAAGGAAACTAAATATTTTTAGACTATGAATATTCATCCACATACCTAATAACTGGCGCAATGTAAACAAGCATCCATAGTTGAACTTAGCACAAAATAAGGCCCAGACTAACTTTACACAACAAATTACAATCAAAAATTGCTAAAAGTATGGACCAGAGATTGATCAACATCATTAAATTTTACCATTATTGCAAAAGAACTGAAATCTAACATCTAACATCTGAGAATTGAGAACAAGAAACCATAAACTGTCAAAGTGTAACACAAAGCTTGCCAAATCAACAATCCAATTGCATTAACTTCTCCAACATTACATAACAATTTTCGTCTCTCCTCTCCCTACAGCTACTGACTCTCCTAACTTAGTCAATTCGGTTTTTACATCTTCTAATCAGCCTTCAATCTAGTTTAACCCCTTACAAATGAGAAGGCACTCTCTTTTTATAGAAAATTACATTTTGAATCAATGGCCAGGATTTAATTCATCCAATGGCTGCAATTGCACTTCTAGAAGCATCAAGTTGTTACATTTAATTTGGGAGCTCATGGTACATCATCATCCAATTGCATAAAAGTAGTTACATCATGGAACAATGAGAAAACAATATTATGCCAGCCTGTCATTAATGAAAATTTTGATTGGATGATGAAATCAGCTTCACATGTCTTCCAGAAACTCTTTCCAGTTATAGACAGTTTGGGCACGGATTCTTATGCAAGTTCCACTTTTAAAATTTGAATTGAACTCTTCCATATTTCTTTTGGCATGAATCCATATGCAAGTTCCCTTTTAATATTTATTTAATCCCTAAAACATATATCATCATTAGTAGCTCAAGAATTCCATTTTTGGGAACATTTTAAAATTTCGAGGAAAAAAATTTCCATTTTGGAAAATTGCATTTGGGAAAAAAAAATCATTTTGAAAAAATTTCATTTTGGAAAAAATTTCGGTTTGAGGGTAAGGGAATTTCTTCAAAATGGAAATTTCAAAAATCCATTTTTGGAAAAAAATTTTGAGTTTTTGAGGGGGATAAGGAATTTTTTTAAATGGAAATTTCAGAATTTTGAGGGGTCATTGAAATTTGGGATTTTCCTTCAAGGACGGAAATCCCCGAATTCCCTATAGGGTCAAAATCCCCTAAACCCCATAACTTTTTTTCTAGAAGGAATTTTCAAAAAGTTCAAAAAGCAACCCTGCCTAATTTTTCGTCCTCTATCCACGGGTGCAAAAAAGATTTACATATAACATTGAAAATTCACTTCAAAATCCCCATTTTTGAATTCCAAGACAGCAAATTTCCCCTAGAGCCTCAAAATATTGTCCTCATCAAACCCAGTCTAGACTTAATCCCAAAATAACCTCCCAAGAAGAGCAAAACCAAAATTTGACCAAGCCAAGAGGCAGAGATGCAAAAGAAAAAAGAGGGTCCCCGCCTATGGGCTTGTGTAAAACACAACATATAAATATATGCACATATATATATACATGAATATATATATATACATGTATATATATATGTATATATGTATATATATGTATATATCTATACAACTCATAGATTTTGGAGCACAACAATTTTAAAACCAACCAAGCTGCTATAAAATAGAGGTGGAGGCAACGATTTTTACAATAGTTTGCCATCAAACCAACACCACAATGGCTCTTCATCTGTCATTTAGTTGTGATTCTTAAGTTTTTTCCTAACTCTTCTACAATTCCTCAAATGAAAGATGATCAAAAAACCATTTTAAATAGAACTTTAACATATGGTGAATAGAAGGTGTAAACTACAGCTATGAAGAGTTTGTTATATAGAGCCTCTGTTGTACATAATGTGTATAACACCAAATATGCACAGAGATAACAAGGAACAATAACCAGAGGCTGAAAAACATACACAGACTAAAAGAAATTGAAAGTAGTCCAAATGTACAAGTCAATGTTATGTTTGTAGTTTACACCAATCTACAAAATTTTAGAATTTTGAAAGCTAAAAACAATTATTGTCACAAGGACAATAGAATAAGATACTCCTATAGTGTCATGCGAAGCAAAAAAATACATGAGGGCACAATCCCTAATCAAATGCACAAAAACAGTTACCTGGGTTAATATATCAAGAATACAAGAGCTAGACTACAACAATGAACAACTTGTTACAAGGAGCTTCAAAAAGATGAGAACAAGACAATACCATGAAACAAATTGATACAACACAACCAATCTATATAACAGTTGGCATTTACCTATTGAGTTTTTGTTTCAAATCTCCATTGGGTTTTTTTTCTACCCAACTATGAATAGAATTTCTTGGCTGCAAATTTAAAATTGCCGAGGGCCACCGGTGATTTTCCTGGGGTTGTTTATGGAGATGATCACTTTACTAATTACGTGGGTTGACGGTGGTGGACTTGATTGCCTCAAAACACAAAGGTGGAATGGTAAGTGTTTGCTCGCGTGAGGGTTAATGCATCCTGGCATTGTAGTATGATGGTGCAAGAGGAAGTAAATGCAATATTCAATGTTGCAATGTGGGAAATTATACTCTAAAATGTGCGAGAAAATATATTGATTCAATTGCATTGTCAAAAGAGCCATTGTAGCATTATGAACATGTTACACATACTCCACCATTAAATACTCTATTATTAACATCTCAATGCTATATCATTGAATGTTATGGCTGTATTGTAGCGATTTTTCTCACAATGCAAATAATATTTATATATGTTATTTTAAACTATTTCTTAAACCCCAACCTACATAAATACGAATAAAGATAGTATACACATTTGCTTAGATATACATATGTAAAAGTTGTAAGAAGTGTTAGAATAAAACTTAAGAATCAGACGTAAATGACAGATGAACAAAAACCCACATTAAATAGAACTCGTAAGGCCAATGGGTAGCAATAATCTCTGCAAAATGGGTATAATGCCACAGACTTAATTCAAAATTTGAGCTACATTACTTGGCACTAAATGAAGAACAATTTGTTATGGGGAACAAGCCACAGTGGTCTTCATTTGTATATATGGATATATATATCTGCATATATGTTTATTTTTATATATGGATCGGGGAATTCAATACATATATATATATATATATATATATATATATATATATATATATATGTCTATATGTATCTATATATATGTGTGTGTGTGTGTGTGTATATGTATCTATCTATGTTTCGAGGAATCCAATACAGTTTCACTTTTTCCTGTAATATTTAGTACCAAATAAGTGTTTTGATTATAGGGAAAATCAGGTTTTGAAGGGACCCAAAACACTTTACAACTGAGGATACAAAATGTTGCAAAGAAGGAATTTCAAAAGACCACTAGCAACAACCCAACAACCAAAAAACACAACTGAGCAAGTGCTATACTAAAAGTAAGACAAATAATAACCAACAACACCCAACAACCACAAAATAGCAAAACAACCTAAAAGAAACCTACACCTAGCAGGAAATAGAAAGCAACAAAGAAAAAGACTAGACACTAATTCAAGCCACTCAGAGTGTTGGTGACCTCAATCTGCTGGTTCTTATGCCTCTCGACCATATCCAGCAGCTCCTTCTTCTCAGCATCAAATTTTTTCTTCCAATCAACCAACCCTTTGCCAGCAAGACCTTTGTCATCATCCTTAGCATCTTTTTTACCCTTGCTCTAGGCCGCATGCTCTTTCTCCATTAGCTCAAAGAAATAAGTCTAATCCTCCCTGAGCTCACTTATTTTCTTAAAAAGGACTTCCAAGGAGTCTGCACTATTCTTCACAGAGATATGGCATGTCTGCATTAACTTTTTGATATCCGTATTTATGCCTAAAACCTTGGCTTCTAGAGCCGCCAATATTTCATCACACAAAGACTTAAAGTCATGATAGGAACCTTCAAGGTCCACTATTTTTTCTATAAGAATGTCTAGCATCGAACCCTTTAGAACATTCTTCATATTTTCCTTCAAACCTCTGATTTTAATATTAATCTTATTGAACTTCTATAGAGTGCATTTGGCTAATTTAAAGGTACTAGTGGCCCCAGCTCTAGCCATATCCAGTAAATCAAACATGGAGGTAGCATCATCATCAAGGTAAGAAAAGTCCTCAGAAAGAGGATTTACCTTCAAAGGCTCTTGTTTGGATTTTTTCTTTTCCGCATCCTCCTCATCTAGACCCCTAATTTCCTTGTCCTGCTCCTCCTTGGGAAAACCCTACATGGGAGAATCCTCAATGGCCACCATCTTTTCACCAGAATCCTTATCCTCACCAACCACATTTGGGTCCTTGGTCGGAACCTCAGAGGCCTTGTTCTTCAGGTTAGCAATACGTTTTGACAGCCTCCTCGATTGATTAATTAAACCCACAGCATTATCCTATGTCCCCACCTCCATACCACCACCAACATCTTTACCAACAACCACCTTCGTAGACTTGGGAGAAGAATCACTTGACCCCACCTCTATGTCCTCACTCTCAAAAAGGGCTAGCCTCTTAGCAGTCCTGTTGCACTTAGCACCAACCACCTTCCTCTTCTCCAAAGACATAGTCCTAGCCATAGGAGAAACATCCTTCTCATCTTCGTTCCATTCCTCCTCCCCCGAAGGGGACTCTGAACCCGACAACCCAAAAAAATCACTTTCCTTTCCCTTGATGGCTAGAGCAAGGATAAGAGTATTGACATGCTCCATAATTAATGAGATAAGCCCGTCATGGAGGACAGGGGCCCTCCTATTCTTCAAGTGTGCATACACTGAGACCTCCAAAGATGATAACAGAAAGAAAGGGAACGAAATGAACAAACCATGTCTGAAATGGTTGAGAGTAAAATGGTGACCAAGAATAGCCCTAAACCTCCCTTCCAGAGTCACGTAATGCATCAGGACCTCAATAACGCTTGCCCATATTTTATTGAGGGAAGTTCTCTCATAACCCCAACTCTCCAATTTGATTAATTGCTTCCGCTCATCATCTTTAAAAAATCGGACCATTACCTCCTCATTACTTTTTTTATCCTTGAAGAAATTTTGAACCACAGTCAGCATCCCCATAATATTGGCAACCAAGTCCTCATTAACCTCCACTTCTAGACCTTTAGTATTGAGCTTACAATTATTCCAAAAAGAAACAAATTGTGTCAAGGAATTAGGGTCATGCCCATGCAATCTCTCCAAAAATGGAGTAAAATTCCCATGGCGCAAAATTTTCCAAAGTTTCTTCTTTCTTTAAATGTCACCACATGAGTGCAACTTGATTCAGCTCCTATCACCACCCATGGCAACCGACACAAGACTCACAGAACCCTTGTGAAAAACACTCAATTGAAGACCAGAGAGAAATAAAAAATCTACAAAGCGTACAAACTGAAGGAAGGTACTAGACCATAAATGCCGCATCACCTCACCCCATGCCATCATTTCTTAATAAACTCCTAGATTTCTTAGGAAGGATCAATCCCTCCTCACACAAGATTGCAACATGATTATCATATCCTTAATGAGTTGGTCGACATTCCAACTCAGAGGATGAGTGTCATGTAGATAATTTATTATGTTCATGGAGTCACCTTCCACCCATAATTTGGAGTATCCTCTACTGATAGCATATCTAACACTTATGAATGCAACCTCCACCTTCGGAAAATGATTAGTCTGAGTACCCAATGGGAGTGCTACCATTCCAAGGAGTCTACCAATACAATTTCTTAATACCCCCCAACAACTTGCAGGCTCGAGATTCCCCTTCACTTCCCAATCAAAGTTAACTTTAACCCAACCAAAAGGAGGAGGCTTCCTTCTAGTGTTCAATCTAGCAATTGAGCTTGACTTAGGATTCACAATATGAATTGAAGTAATCTTCTAGTTAGAGGTCACCATAAGCTCATAACCAGCAAGGAAAGTAGAAGGGACACATCAAGCAAAATCAGAATGAATCGAAGCAAAATTCTCCAGAAAGGCCCGTCAGATCTTGATAAAAAGACTATCAACCTTAAGCTTAGACTCCTGAAAAATCCTACTACTTATTTCTTTCCATAATCCCCAAGAAATGTGCAAGGCTATAAGATCCCATAGCCACCACAGAATGGGAGAGGAAGAAGGGAAATTCCATTGATCAAAAAACTTAGCAAGAGAATCCAGAAAGGCCCAACCAATATCCTAGAGTCTGAGAAATTTACTCCAAAGAGAAAAAGAGTAATCACAATCAAGGAGAATATGGAACACGTTCTCACCATCAGCTTCACAAAGAACACATCTATTAGGAATCACAAACCCCCTCTTACAAAGGTTTTCTTGTGTAAGAAATTTACCTTGCATAAGCACCCAAAAGAAAACATATACTTTGGGAATCAGCTTCTTATTCCACAACCTCCCCCAGAAAGGAAGAGATGGGGGCGCTTCCAAAGAACTTATGAGAGCAGAAGCCATAGAAAAATTTCCACTAGAACAAGGGGCCCAAATGACTCTATCCGGTCTCGGGAAAGAGGGGATCCAGACCTTACATAAGAAATCCTTCAGAACCTTCAAAGATGGGTCCCACATCTCAAAATTCTTCCACTCCCCATCAACAAAATAATCAGCCACCTTGGCCCCAAATAAACGCTTACACAAGGGGACAATAGGGGGTGCCCAAGGAAGACAAATAAGAGGGAATACCCCACACCAAACATCTTCCTAGAATGGAATACTTGTAACATCACCCAACAGCCACTCAACACCTCTAGCAATCAAGTCCCTACACAACATGACATTCCTCCAAAAACACGAACTAGAAGGGATTTCCTCCGAAGACAATAAGTTCCAAGGTCTCTCCATACCATACAGGTACTTGTTACCCACCAAAGGGGCCACCCAACATCCCCATTTAGGAGCATCCACACATTCTTCAACAAAAAGAGCCTTATTAAAAGACTTTAGATTTCTAATACCCAGATCTCCCCACTTCTTCGGTCTACACATCGACTCCCATGCCACAAGGGGAATTCTATCTTTAGTCTCAACCCCAGACCAAAGGAATATTCTCATAATTTGTTCCATTTTATCTTCAAACTTTACAGGAACCCTAAAGAGACTCATAGCGTGCAGGGGCAAGTTTTGGAGAGTGGAAGAAATAAGCTGAATTTTACCTGCCTGATTGAGGAGCGCGCCTTTCCAACCTGCTAACTTCTTGCTAAATTTATCCAGAAAACCCAACCAAAAGGAGTTTGGAATCTTGGAGATACACAAAGGGAGCCCCAGATAAGAAGACGGAAACTCGCCTCTATTGTAAGATAGGATTCTAGCAAGCTTAAGTTGTAGAGCTTCAGGAGTGTTGAGGAAGAAAATCTGACTCTTAGGAAGGTTGATCCTCTGACCAAATAAGTGTTATTCTACCACCTCTTATACAATTTCTCTATTTGTCTTCAGTATCTACTACCAAAGAATGTAGCTTGAATCTTATATCAATATGTTTCATGATATTATGTTTTTGCCATCTGTTTCAAGCTCCCTGCAACAAACTACCTGGGGCTGCTTGTGACAGCAGTGGTGCTTGTTGCCTACATGCGATGTCAATGGACGAGTTGGATAGCTCAATATGTGGAAGAAAAATGGTAAGTGTTTGCCCATGTGGGCGATTTTGAATTGACAAGCCAACTCTTACATAGATTACTTGTCTTGTATCAATATGTTTAATGTGGGTTTTCGATCATCTATCATTTACCTCTAATTCTTAAAGTATTTTTCTAATAGTTCTTTTACAATTTATCTATTTTTTCTATTAGCTTTAATTTTGAATTGACAAGCCAACTATTACATAGATTGCTTGTGTTGTATCAATATCTTGTATGATATTCTTTTTCCTAGTTCCCCAAAGGAAACTATGCATTAAGTAACAGTTGGCAATCTATGTAATAGTTTGCTTGTCAGTTCGATGACCATTTTTACTATATGCTTCCTTAGATTGCAATTGTATTTTTAATATAGGTACATTTAAACTCGTATTATGAAGTTAGATGGACCTTTTTAGTTATTGTACATTTTTCTATATATTCCATCTATCCATCTTCCTCCAATCATCTTCAAACCCCATTATACTAATTCTTTATCAAGATACCTGCTTTTGTCAACTTGTTAAAGCAAATAAAAAGCCTACAATATTAGAGAATTTATTCCAAAACACCTATTTTCCCCCAACTTTGTTATTGTGTGACATATGATAAGAGTTCATGAGATTTTCCATGGACCTTACCTGCCTTTCTTGCTTGTGGGTTTGGCTAGAGCCTGCGAAGCTTCATGATGCCAATATGGTAGGGACGAGAACGAGCGTGGGTTTACTGCTTTTTCCTTCCACCGTCATATATTTCTTGCTTCTTATATAAATGGACACCCAAATTCTACCATGCACTTGTCTACCCAAAACATACTCTATTCTATCCATTGCATTTGTCATTCTTTCCACAGCTCTCTTTTCAACTTCCCCAATAGATTACGTATTGACAATTCTTTACCAAGATGCCATGTATCTCTTTCTATTTACAACAGATAGTACTAACCTATTTTATTGTATATCTATATTATTTTGTTTATAATGTTGCACAGATACAATAGACATTCAACAAAATTAGTGTATTGTAAACTGTCTATTTCAAATTCTTTCATGGTCCAACAACTTGATCTAATGCAGCCCACCCTTGTTAAACACCATCAACAATGCATGTAAGTACAGAACTTTTCCATTGTTAGTAGAAAGATTCAGTTAACCAATTGCAAAAATTATTAATTATTTTTAGCTTCACATTGTCTATATTAATTTTACCCATATACTTACTCACTTTTTATGCTTCCTTTTTTATTTTGCTTTCCTTTCCACTAACATACCCCTATCTTTTATTTGCAGGAACTAGGCTAAAGCATACAAAAGCATTCAAAAAAAAAGATAACTATTTTTTTTTAAGTTACCACAGTAAAGAAAACACAACAATATGAGAGATTGTATATGAAAACACCAAATTTTCCCCAACTTTGTTATTGTGTGATGTATGATGAAACTCCATGAAATTCCTCATGACGTTTCATACTTTTCTTGCTCAGGGGTTTGGCTAGAGTCCATGAGGCTTCATGATGCCAATATGGTAGGGAGGAAAATGAGCGTGGATTTTGTGGTTTTACTTTTAATGGCATATATTTATTGTAACATAGATACATGTGTAACAAATCCTTCTATACACTTTTTTTGACAAACATACTCTTAATAACATGTTTCTCATATCATAGAAGTGGTACTTGGCAAAATTTTTTCTCTATCACCTCAAAACAAGGAATGTTATCTAATTCAATTATTCTAACAATGAAAAATATGTGTATCATGTCATCGCATTCTTCTTTTAACCCATAAATCACACTCACAATAATGCTTTTATTTCCAAAATTATGGACTAAATACTACTTATAAGATCTCTCTTTTTTGAAAAAGTCATTAGTGATGACCATCATAACTAATATTCAAATAAAAAATAATAAAAAATAAATAACATCAAAGTAATAAATTATCTACTACCACATAAGCATTGCAAAAAATATGCCATACCTAAACTAATGGATTGACTTTTTTTTTAAGAATACCTTTTTATTTATTGAATATTAGTAATTAAAGGCATGACTAAAAACTCTTTAAAAAAGGAGAATCCTTTAATGTTCCATACTTTTCATAAGTATTATTTAATCCAGAACTTCAAGTCTGCCATGTATTTGTATGCATATGTATCTTAAGATAATTAAATAATAATCTATCAATTGATTGATTAACCTACACAAAAAGATCAAATATAGACGTACATCTAGGTCTAGTAAATATAAAACTAAGATAGAGCTAAAATTATATCGTGCTGAAATTTTAGAGAGATTATTATTATTAAAAAAATTAATTATGTAAAAATTTAAATTTAATTTAATTTTTTAATTCTAATTTTTTAAGAAAAAAATTATTCAAATCTCATATTCGTTGAGAATTATTTTACTATGGATTCCCAATGATCTATCTTTATCTTGTGATCCTGAAAATTATTAATTAAAGTGAATTTTAAATAACTATTGTAACTAAAATTATTAAATATTACATATTAATAAAAATAAAGTTATTGATGATTAATTACTTAAAATTAAAATTAATGGATAGATTGCAAATTATAAGATTTGTTCAACATGACCTATAGTTTTATTTTACATTTTCATAACCAATTTTCAACTAATAAATTTTGATGTTGAAACACAAAGACCAATTTTCAATTTTATGCAAATGGTTCTTAATCCTGCGTCATAAAAATGGACAAGTGGACTGTAACATCAGGTTTACAATGCTTTACAATGCTCAAATTAAATGAAGACATATAAAATAATCCCTACCTCAAAATTAAGTGATTTATAATATGTTTAGGTTAAGATATCCAAATTTAACTTTAATACATATGTATCAATTTGCTTGATCTATCCATCTAATTATCCATAATAATATATACATTGATTTTACAACATCTCCCTTCATTATGATCTACTCCACCTACTTTATCCTACGTAAAATCCAAAATCATAAGATTTGCCTCCTACTATGAACTAACCTCATGTTATTTCATGTTGCCTTATTAGCACACTTTCCCTTTCTCTCACCAATCAAACAATTCTAAATACCCATTGCATTCCAAAAAAACGTCTGCTACTTACTTCCCATTGAATACTCATTTGCGGTGCAACCTACCGGTTGATCGTTGCATGCATGTGCATGCAACTGCTAGTTATTTACTTAGGTGAATAGGTGTTGCCATTTTACCATTTGGTTTATTAGTATTTAAAAATAGTTTTCAGATTTTGAATATATATATATATGAATGAGTGTGTGTAAATGTATATATGTTAGAATATGAGTAAAAGAACATTTTCTTTTTTGAGAATATATATATATATATACTTATACATTTCATGAAGATATAATGAAGGAATGGTTCTGTTTGAGAATTGACTTGTTATTTGGACAAATGGAGGAAGTCGGTTTACTTATAATTAGTAAAATTGAAAGATTTGGGATTAACTATGTTAAAATAAGCAAATTAGAATGCCTTTTAAATATTGTTTGCTTTCATTATTAAATGACTGATTTGTAAGTTCACTAGGTAATTAGAGGTCTAAGAAGTATTGTGATAAATGTTTTATTAAGTGAGTTATGCAGGAAATGTTAAAGAACAATATGAAATGTGGTAATAGTGCTTTGTTTATGAAGTATCTCATGGTCGCATTGTTTTTTTGTGTGCTTGTATTGAGTAATTTTTTTGGTCATTGAATTTGGGTACTTTTGGTTAATTGTTTAAATATTGAATGTCGATTTCTTTTGTAATCATTAAGTTGAATCCATGGTTGTAATGTTTATTTTTTGCTTGTCTAGTTTGAGGTGTTGAATTAGCGAAAATGAGAAGCTTTTGATTATTGAGGTTGATTTGATTTTGAGTTGATTTTGGGATTTGTATTATAAGGGAGTTCTTGTGAGAAATTGTTATGGTAATCTTCCATAAGTTGGGGAAAGAGTTTTCTTTATGATTGGATTTTCATGTTGGTTCTTTGTGAACACTTTATTTTATACTTGATTTATGATTATGTGGATTCTAGCCTTGCACTATGGAATTGTTAATTGTGGAGACTTTGTGCGAGTTGGTGCATGCCTTGCTTTATGTGATAGTTCATGTAACGTTATCTATTGTGCAAGTTGGCTTACCCAATTAGTGGACTGTAGAGTCTTTGTTGCTAGTAGGGAGAGTGGCTTCCCATGGGAGTTGAAGCCCTAAGTGGTGTCCAGGGTAACCCATGTGGAAGTTTTGTTAATTTGGTGATAACCTAATAAATATTTAGGGGGTTGGATAGTACTCACATTAATAAAAGATAATGGATGTCTCTCTCATAGCTCAAGTGCTCGTTTAGGCTTGAGATGAAACGAGAAGGCCTGGAATGGCAAGATCAACTACCTTGTCTTCATGAAAGGTATGTTGATTTCGCATGAGTTAGAATGGGGGTCGGGGATCGATTGAGGTTGCTAGGGTAACCTAGGATGGGGGTCAAGACCTAGGAAGATCCACATTGGGTAACCCATATCAAACTATGCGATGACACTCTTCCCTATAACAACCTTGTATGCCTTGTTTGTTTTCCCTTTGTTGTTCATGTACCTCTAGAAGTGGTTTTTCTTTATGTTTGTTTGTTACTTTTGTATGTTGGAGTCTTGTTAAGCCTATGTCCGCTTGACTATTTGTGTAGTTGGTCTTTATTGTTATCTCCTAGCACGGGGGGTGGACCTTAAGGTTCCACATGGTCAGGTGGAATGTGTTATGCACTCCATTGGGTTCCCAAATGATGTTCATGAGCATGGATGTTGTACATTATGTAGAGATTCCAGATCGTGTACCAGACTTGTGATAGTGTTGATTTTATGTAATATAGTCATTTCAGTTGTATCTTATCATGTATCTGATGTATCCTTCCCGTTGTATGTTGGGAAGTATTGATGTAATTATGTAATCATGAAACAATGCACCTTTATGTAATAAAAGCAATGTATGTGCTCCTTGGGTTTAACATTTTTTCATTGATGGTTATTTATTTAATATGATGTATGGACGTATGATGTTCATTCACTTAATGCAATGGATTTATAATTAACTTTTATGGGTCGATTAAACTAAGATGTTGGATTAGAACATGTTAGGAATTTATGCACGTAGTGCAGTCATGATACCCTAAAGGACATAGTTAGAGCATATGTATGTGTAGTTTACATTCTATGTTAGTTGTTAATATGATCTATATGTTGATTCACTTTTTTTAAAAAAAATTGTGCCATAATTGTTAGTTGATGTGTTGTCCTTTGGGGTTTTGTGGTGGGGCATTATAGATCATATTATTACCAAAAATATCCTACATAGGGTGTCATTGGTACATGCACTCTTTCATGTCATGGTAGATGACATGGTGGTATTGGTAAAATAATTTAGGGTCATAGGTCTTAGATAATGGTTGAGAGGTGTGGATGATGAAAATGTGAATTATATAAAATAGAAACAATGCAATGAAAGTACCAAATTCACACTCAACAATCACTCAATAAAGCTTAAGATCTATGCATAAATCAAATAATGAACAATTATACCATGGAGAATGCATTAGTTTCCTCCATTTTTTCTTTGATATTTTCTTGAATGGTTGATAGCTGGGTTGCTCTTCAAAATAGCATAACCATGATAGCACAATGATAGTATGATGGCATAAATTTGCAATGATAATGATATCTATTCAAAGATAGTAGATATATAGGTAATGATATGAGATTATGTTGCTCTAGGGTTAATATGTGGATGAAGGGTTTTATTTATATGCTTCACTTGATATTTGATCAATGGTGGAGATTAATTAGAAGAATCAATGGATGAGAAAATTTGAGAAAGGATGGGAGCTAAAATTATTAAATGGATTGGCTTGATGAGGTGGAATAGTTGAATGAATGAAATAAATTTATTTAATTCTTAAGCATAGTTGGAAAAATAAATAAAATACTAATTTTATTTATTTTGAAGGGAAAGAGGTAAATTAGTGCTGCAATTTTTGGATTGTAACTGTGTAACATTTTTTGCATCAACGTCAAATCATACTCCATGATTCATCATCAAGATGTTAAGCATAGAGAATAAGAGAGAGAAAAAATAGAAGTTGACTTGTAAAGTTAAATAGGTGAGGGGTTAGGAAAGAGAGAGAAGAGACAAGGAGTAAGGCACACAAAAAAACCCAACGAGTTTAATTACAATTAAATTATTAAAACAGAAAAAAATTCAGACAACTAAATCATAATAAAAAAGGATTATTAAGGGAAGTTATAATAGGATTCATTATTAAAATTTATGATACATTCTTATTTTAATTACCAGGAGAAAAAAAATATTCAATATAATACTATAGTATATATAACATAGACATCGCTTTTGATTATATATATATATATAAGACACTAAAAAATTATAGAATATTCTAAATTATATTTGAAACATTATGGTGCAATGATATTATGCTACAAAATATAACATTACTAAAAGATAATCTATTCAAAGTAATATTGACAATTAAGAGTATTAAGAAACAATTGACAAATACAATAAAACAAGAAACCAAAAAAATGTTAGACCAAAGAATTATAGAATTATTAAAACTATCTATAATAAATACAGCATAAAACATAACAAGGTTAATAAAAGCCTATGAAGAATAATAAAAATAAAGGACAAAGCAACAAAACAAAAATACAAGAAATAGGAACTAAGTTGAAAGATCGAGTTGAATATTAAAGTGAAATAATACAATTTAGTATTAAGCTATAATATATATACTAGACTCAAATAAATCAAAATATGTCATAAATTAAAAAAAAATTAAAAACATTATAATATATTTGAATTATTGTAGAGCAATAATATTAAGATACATATATATCTATAATAGATCATAATAACCTAAGTTTAGATAAAGGAATAGACACTAATATAATGAAGAATATATATCTATAATAGATCATAATAACCTAAGTTTAGATAAAGGAATAGACACTAATATAATGAAGAAATATGTATATGTATGCATAGTAGACACAAGAAAAAAATATAGACACTATGAATATTAATAATTATTCAAAAATGCAAGAGAATATAAAAATATGTAAAATTTCAAACAATTTTGTTCTATTTTGTAATATATGTTGATATTCTCTTACATTTTTTAATAATTGTTATTATTCATAGTGTCTATATATTTTTTTCTTGTAACTAAACCTAATTTTAGTGTCTACTATGCATACATATACATATTTCTTCATTGTATTAGTGCCTAAACTAATAACCTTATATACATATAATTGCTCTACAATAATTCAAATGTATTAATTTTGATTTCTTTGAGTCTAGTATATATATTATAGTTTAATATTAAATTGTATTATTTCACTATTTACTTTAATATTCAACTTGATCTTTCAATTTAGTTCCTAATTTTTGTATCTTTGTCTTGTTGTTTTTTCCTTTATTTTTATTGTTCCCCATAGGTTTTTATTAACCTTGTTATGTTTTATGTTGTATTTATTATAGATAGTTTTAATAATTCTATAATTATTTGGTCTAGCATTTTTTGATTTCTTGTTTTTTTGTATTTGTCAATTGTTTCTTAATACTCTTAATTGTCAATATTACCTTGAATAGATTATCTTTTAGTAATGTTATATTTTGTAGCATAATATCATTGCATCATAATATTTCAAATATAATTTACAATATTCTATAATTTCTTAGTGCCTTATATATATTAATTTTAGCTTAATTTTAAATAATAGCTTAATACTATAGTTTCTTAGTGTATATCTTATATATACTATAGTTTTATATTGAATATTTTTTCTCTTAGTAATTAAAATAAAAATGTCTCGTAATTTTTTATAATGAATTTTAATAATGAGTCCTATTATAGCTGCCCTTAATAATATTTTTTAGTATGCTTTAGTTGTTAGGATTTTTTCTTTTGTTTTAATAATTAAACTTATTGGGTTTTGTTTGTGCCTTACTCCTTGTCTCTTCTCTCTCCTTTCCTAACCCCTCACCTATTTAACTATACAAGTTTGCTTCTAATTTTTCACTCTCTTATTCTCTATGCTCAACATCTTGATGATGGATTATGGAGTATGATCTAAAACATTGATGTAAAAAAGATTACACACATATACAATCCAAAAATTGCAGCACTAATTGATCATGGACTATGGAAACCTCATGTTATTAAGGGAAAGAGGTAATTAAATAAATTGTTTTAATTTATTTTATGGAAGTGTTAGAGATGATTAAATAATTATTTGAAAAATATTTAAATATAGTGGACAAAAAGAAGTAATTAAAATTATTTTAATTAATGTTAGAGGAAAAATGATAAATTAATTAAATAATCATTTAATTAATATAGATATAAGGAAAAATTGATATAATTAAATAATTAAAATTATTTAATTAGTATAGATGAAAAATGACATATTAGCTTGATTGAATAACTAAAAATTATTTAATTAATATAAATAGAATAATTGATGAGAAAATGATAAAATAGAAAGATGGAAATTTAGTCATTTTTAGGTGTTTATAAGAGGTATCTAGAGGTGGATAGGGGGAAGTTATATTAAGTCATGGGAAAGAAACTAGTGAAAGACAAAATGAAGAGGGTTAGCTAACTTCATCCATTAATAATTGGTTTGTCAATGAAGGTAGATGATAAGGAAAAGGAGGAATGAGAGATATTAGCTTGGTTAACATTAGGTTTAGGAGTGGATTTGGGGGAAAATAATTTGTTATTCTTTTTTTGTAGGATATTTAATTGTTTGGAAATAGGATGGGGTTGATGAGAATGTAGGGATGATTAAGGTCAAAAAAGAGGAAACAAACTCAAAACACCCACCATCTACCCATAGTCTCACAAGGTTATCATGGAGTTCTAAGCCAAGGTCTCCTACAAATGCCCTCTAAATATTAAAATTGGGGAGAAGACAATAGATTTGGTAAAGGAGAGATTGATAGTGTAAGATAAATATATCATCTTTTTATTTGGACAATGTTTACAATGTACAAGGTCCATGAAACTCACTTGCAATTTGAAATTGACCTAAAAGTGTTCAACAAAAAGGTTTGTAAGATTAGTGAAGGAATTGATGGAATGATTGAGTATGGGTAGAACCCATTGAATCCTTTTTAATTTGATTGATTGAGGGAAGTACTTAGCCATCATGTTTGAAATAATAATCAATGTGAATTGAACTATGAAAGAGAAAACATGAATTTTTAGGTCACTTGTCATTTTATACACTTCATTTATTAGTATACAACAAATTGTAGTGAGAGAGGTGAAGGGCACATAATCTACTGAGAAGGGGTGAATCAATAGATCTAATAAATCCAAAACTCTTAACTTCAACTCAAAATATCATATCATACAACTTGAATCTTGACTACTACTAATCAAGCATTTAGCAAACATTCACACAATTGAACACCAGATATACGTGGAAACCCATGATGGGAAAACCACGATGATAATAGCTAGTTGGATCTACTATATAGATCCAGCATCACAAAGAAGGAATATAACAAGTGAATTTTACAATAGGAAGTAGGCACCAACCTACTGGAGACACCAATCCCCTAGTGTATTTGTAGGCACCAACCTATTGGAGACACCAATCCCCAATACAATGAACTAATCACTAGCTCTACAAGTAGAACACCAATTCTACTAGAATACATAGATAAGGCTTGTAGATCTACAATGCAATGGAACACACCTCATACACATGCAAAAGTTTCTTCAGACACTCTTCCACACTTTAAATGATCTTCTAATGTTATCGCACAATCTAGAATGTAACCCTCTAGCTTCACAAGATAATATCCTTGTATAAACACCACCTTATCTTCAATTTATGCCACACACAAAATTATACTTCACAGTGTGCATCCGTGCAACTAAGGAATAGATACATTACATTGCATTAACACTCTTCCATGTTGACCAAGGATCCACAAATGACCAAGACAACATAAGGTGGACCTAAATTTAATTTTCATGAAACATGTAACAAGTAGGTCATAATTCAAATTTGTTGCCACCACAATAACATTATGTCGTGTGCTTCCATGAGAACCTTAACCAGGTCCTATCTCAACACCACACGTTAGATTTGAATATTGCACACTACTAGCCATTACTGCACTATTCTGGAACATAACTTGATTGAAAAAAAAGCATAAAGAACCTTTTGCCACTCCAAAAAATTTACATGTTGAACATATCTCATTGAAACATTGAAACATAATAGAGCAAGTGTAGGCATACTCTCCTCACAAACTACAAAGCAAACAATTCTCCCAAAAAGGAGACCTAAGAAACACTGGACCTACACAAGACTAAAATATTATGGTATAGACTTATGGATCACCTATGTCACAGTAAATAGATGCATGCATGATATTTTAAGCATACAACAGTCACACCAACTTCTGGAACACATACACTCCTCAATAACTAGTAATGCATGTTTCTTGATTTAGTGATATGATTGATATGATAGTAGAATTACCAACACATAAAGGTGTATTGGCACAACTCCTGAAAAGATAATGCCACCTCTAATCATATATTCTTCGACACACCTTTGACATCAATTCTCTTACTAAGTCACTGACAACCTTTGATATCAATGACAACCTTTGTTCAACAAGAGGGTGAGCTATGATCTCTAACAAGTGGGTAGTGTGACAATGGTCGAGGGTTGCCCCTACTTGGGTAAAGGATTATGGTAGTGCTACTAATTGGTGATGTATGATTCCCATGTTCTAGATGATTTTATTAATTATAAGGTCAATAGGTGGGGTAGGAAGTGATAATGTTAGCTTGAGGCATGATGAGGGTGTGACAAATGATGTAAAGGCAAGGACAAGGTAGAGAATGAGGTAATTGTGGGAATAAAGGGGGAACTAGTAGGATAGGAGAAAGATAAGGATTGGGAAGGTGGAACATAGGTGTAGGAAGAGAATGGAGTAGATGAGTTATGACTAAAATATGGGATGGAGGGAGAGGTAGAGATGGTAGGAATGTGGGTAGGATGAGAGGGGATAACCATAGAGATTTGAGCATAGATAATTTGAATGATGGAAGACCTAATATTGGATATGGAAGGATAAAGATGATTTAAGAAAGGAAAAGAGTTGAGGTTGATAAGAGGAATAAATTTTGGTGAAGTAGGTTGAAGATGGGAACGGGCATGGACATGTGACCAATATCATGTAGTACGTTGAGCCCCTTTTAGTAGGTAACAAGGATGTTTCTTAAGGAATATATGAGGGAAGAGGTTGAATCATAAATTTTATCCTTGGTTAGGTGAGTTTGAAGGATAGATAAATGTTGATTAATATTTTGAAAAGCCATAAAGTTAACTTTAAGTAGTAAAGCCTCTTGATCAATGTTCATTAGGAGGCATATAAGGTTGAACATCCTAAGATTTGGATGACAAGGGAGGAAGGGAAGAGGTAGGATCAAAGAAGGAAGAGGTGGGCATATCATAAATTTTCATCAATCTTTTTTTCTTTTACTTCATAGCAAAAATATCTATTACACTAACATTACATTGGCTACAATGTAGTCCAAGACAAAAGAGGTCATTAGATTAGAGAAAGTGAAGTGAGATGTAAATGAAAACATGAGATTCAATAGAATCATGAAGATTGGCATGATTGGTGGTTGAATAACACCTACAACATGCTACAAGAGTAGACACTAAAATAAGTACAACTTATAAGCTAGAAATTATAAAGGGTATGTAATTTTTGACTTTATAATCACCATGTGTTTCAAATTTCATGTAATGTAACACATTCTCGAAGTTCATATCTTTGTAGCATCCAAATTTCTCTAGTACTATATGGAAATGCTAAACTTAATAGTTCCATCCAAAAAGAAGTAAAGTTACTATCCAAATGTCATACAAAAATAATATATATAATATGCACATTGACTAATTTCCTCAAATTATTGTTGTATGATGGAAAAAAAAAATTAAAGCATACCAAATTTTATTTAAAGTTAAATTTAATATTCAACTTTAAGCATCTTTTACCATATAAAATGCATGTTTCCGTGCATTTTGATATAGACATGCACTACAAACATCTTGTCCATAGCTTATGACACTACTTACAAATACACTGATGTATACAAACTAAACAAATCATAATCACAACTCATAAATATAAACTAACCACTATGTGGCACTTATTTAAGCAAGAAAATTTTTGTGTTCTTATCCAATAGCCAACACCTATCAATTAATAACCTTTGATCGCTTCCACTCAACCACCCTAACAATCCCATTATTGTTTAAACTTTTAGATTCAAAATAATCAAACCTTTTCTAAAAAGTAAATAGGGAAAAACTATAGCATCCACGAAACCAAAGAGCTTTTTATCTTTAGATAATAAAAGTTTTCTTAAAAAATGATTAACTCGACCAATAAAACTATAATCAATCTTAAAACTATAACATCCACGAACCCAGAGAACTTTTTATCTTTACATGATAAAAAATTCTTTAAAAAACGACTACCTTGACAATGAAACGTGTCAAACAATAAAATAAATAATAAATAATTGTCCTAACATCTATGATATTACTACTTATTTCTTTATACTTTACTTTATTTGAATATAAAAAAAAACATCATGTTGTGGTTCAAGTGAAGCTTTCAAATTTCCAATCAATTGTAGATATCTATCCAATCTAGAAGAAAAAATAGTAAAAACTATGAAGAAAGTAGGGGCATTCCATGATGCCCTAATCTGACACATTAATAAATTTGTATTTCTACCATGATTGCACAATTCAAAAGCTTGGATTTCAAATTCCCAAGTAAAAAATGATACATCATAATAATTTCACCATTTTTACACTACACTCTAGGGTTGCTTTTACTCATCATAGGAAGGAACCCCACAATTGTGGATATATCTTGCCTTGCACCCTCAAATATCAAAAGAATATTCTTTAACACAAGACAAAATAATTGAACTTAACACGAGGGAACGTACTTCCAAGCTGTGAACAACTTGTCCCTAAGTACTTAGTATTAATTCAACGGGAAAAAAACAATGTACTAAAAAGTTCTCTAAAAAATTATTAGACAAAAGAAAGTGGGCAAATTTTTCAAATTATTTCATTAAATAAAGAGAGTGGGGGCCATGCATGCTTTGTTTTCTAAATCTAAGTCCTCTAGGTACCATGCTTTGGTTTCTGGATAAGCATTTTAAATTATTTAGTAATTTATTGGTATTAGGAGTTCAAATCACAACAAATAATGGATTTTTTTAATTTAATGTTTTATCTTTTATATTTGGTTTTATTGAGAATGGAATTCTTTTTCGTTTTGTTATCTAAAATTGTTTGTGTTTCAAATCATTTCTACTTAGATTTTTTTATTTATATTATAACTAAATTGATTGTCACGTATCATCTTTCACTTTTGTTTAGTTTGGGATTTTGATGTGTTTAAGTTTTGATTGTCATATCTCATTCTTTCATTTTTAGTTTAGTTTGAGATGTTGATATGTTTTGATTCTATTTTTATAATTTCTAGGTTAAGAATTACTCATATATGTATGTAGGTATGCTTTTGAATAAAGTATAGAGATTTTTTTGAGTTTTAACATTTATCAAAGATAATTAAATAAGTTAAAATACCTAAAGTTTTAAGGGGAACAATTTAATTGCGTAAATATTGATAACTTTGTCATTACATTAAATAGATTACAACATGATAAGTAAGCATGCATTTAAATTAATTAAGTTTTACATAACAAAATAATTTTAAAAAATCTATAAAGTTTGAATTATTTATAATTATTTTATTTAATTTATTATCTGTTTTGAGAATAATTTAATTTAAAAAATATAACAATAAGAAAATATTAAATGTAATGCATACTTTAAAATCACATATAATTATAAGGGATTAAAATCTATTTATCTAAATTTAATCAAATTAAACAAATGCAAGTAGTAAGCACACAATTAACCTAGATTTAAATAAGTTGGGTAGTTAACAATGAAAATAAAATCAATGTGATAATTAAATAGGGGGATAGGTGCATTTAGCTCTTAATTCTATGATATAATAGGAAGTTAAAAGTGTGCAAAATCAATTCATAAATGTTTAGGAAATGTTTCCTCCAATATGCTCAATCTTGGAATTAGAACAAACTCAAAAAAATTAAGTCAATTCTGAGTGATTTGGGGTCAATCATCAGTGGAAAGGATCTATCATTTAATGCATAGACTTGATCTAGTAGACAACAAACTTTTGCAACCTTACTCATTGTGATCCCTAATATTTATTGTGTGCAAAGATGATAGTATCTAGAAATACCTTTCTAAAAGTTATCAAGTCGCTAGGTCAAGTTCTCTTGGCTAAAACCCCTTGATGGACCAACTTTACAATACTAGAAAAATGTTTGAATACAACATGCACATGACCTATATACAAATTATGAAGTGATATATTTTTAAGCTCCAAAATATATGTGTTCTTAGAATGGTTGCTCCTTGACAATAGGATGTTCTTTGTTATTCTTGGATATCTTTAAATACCAAGACATAGAAATTAGTCACATAATTTTTTACCAAATTAGCTCACAACAATTAGTGAGAAGAGCGATAATTAGAAAATTTGAATGTGGGGTCAATCGCAAACTCCTCGAGATTAAACCTAACTGTTGCAAGAGTGACTCAAGGCAAAGACATGTGAATCTTAAGATCAAGAAAAGGTACATGGAAGTTTGAGCTAATAATAGAGAAAGTATGCGGAAATAGGTAGAAATGGCTTGGGATAAGGTCCACTATATGAGAATGGGTGAAAGTGGGAGAAATAGGGATAGAGAAGGATCGATGAGTCAAAATTAACATAAGAGTATACCTCTTGTTGATATGTAACTATATTAAGTCATTCTATCAAAATGGATCTAAAATTAAATTGGAATTGGTGTAGGTATACAAATTTTACTATCATAATAGAAAATAATTTATACTATAGACTAATATTATGAATTCATTATTATTATAATATATCTCTCAAATTTTAAGCATTCCTTTTAATTGACATAGCGCAAGGACTAATAACCTAGTTAAGGGTTGTCAATCCAAGAAACTCAACTCTACTTAGATAATGAAAGAATTAATAGGAAATTAACTTGAATTTTAAATTTGAAGATAAAATATGAGTATAAAATAATATATGGTTATTAATGCACCACTCAACCACTATAAAATAATAAATTATGAATTGGTTCCTCTAATACAACACGTAAATCAATTGACAACAAATAATTCTCTTACATTGGCATGCAATATTTTTAAAACTAGGTATTGATGAAGGCATGAAAACAAGCTTAACATGCATCAAAAGGAAACTACAAAATAAGAAGAAAAAAATATAAGGAAAGAAAATTACATTAAATGGTTGGTTTTGGATTATTGATAGACCTAGGATACTCTTATATCAAACACTCAATAAGAAAATAACAAGTCTTGACTTATGTTACTTTAATGAATTCATCGTGTTTACAACCATAACAACCAACTTATATTTGTAATAGTCAAGCAACTTGCTCAATACTTCTACCTTTACACTTCATAAAATATTATGCATACTTCATACTCCTAGTCTTCTTGGATACCCATTTTGTAATATCTATTCTATCTTTTCCCCTTTCTTTAATGGGATCTTAATTTTATAGCTCAAAGATTATAAATGGTAACTTGTTCACTCTAGTTCAATTATTTATCCATGTGCATGATAAGTGTTAAAATATCACATTCATGTAGTAACTCTATATCATAACAATTGGTAGAAATCCTCCTCGGTATCACACAAGGTCCAATCTTTTTGTAACAACTTTTTATAGGCCCCTCTTGGGAATATTTCTTTCTAGAGATGAACCAAAATGATGTCTCTATCAAATAACTCCTCTCTCCTCGTATCTACAAGATCTTTATAATTTTTACTATTATTAGACAATAATAGTATAACTTCCTTGTGTGTGTTCTATATATGTATGGAAAACTCTATCGCATATATTTTCTAAACTAGAATTTATTTGTAGCCTCTTAATTTAGCCACCTCTCAAAGGCTACACCCATACACACCTTGGAATGATGTATTTCCAAATATTTGATTGACCAAATTGGTGCATGTAAACACTACCTACACCAATATCAAATCTCACTACTTGAGTTTATCCCCTACCAATCATGTTCCCATATTCATCCATAAGGTACTCTAAAAATGTCTTAAAAACTTGAAATTATAGTATGAAATAAGGCTTCTAGTTAAATCATGCAATATTACAACCCCCTTGAAGAACAAATTCACCATACATAATACATAACTAGTATTTTGGATTATAATAAAGTGTGTCATTTTAGAAAACATGTCCAACAATAGAAACCCTAAAGAACATTTATATTACATCCTATTCAATCTTAGGATAAAATCCATACTAATGTCTTCCAAGGGTTTTTGTGGTATCAATAAAGGTTGAAAAAAATTTATGTTTTGATGGTTTCCTTTTATAAACTAGCATAACATTTCTACACAAAATTATAGACATCTACTCACATTTTTGACATTGTAACTTTTGATAAGAAGCACCAAATCCATGCTAATACCAAAATCCCTACCAACTTGTCACCATGATTTTCCCTAATCACATTCTCCCACATAGATCCTTGCATGCACAACTATTTTTTTTTTAAAATAAGTGTCTTGTCATTTCCTTCTAGAGTTTGACATGTAGTCCAAGATTCTTTGAAATCAATTCATCCTTTAGATATAGTTGCCTTCATCACATCAAACCTTGAAACCTACACTCTCATCTATGTGATTAATACACTCCTACAAAAATCATCTACAACATAGTGTATCTTACCACTTATATGTTTAAATACAAATAGGTAACTTTATGTTAGAATTGGCTATGGCTGCCAAGATCTTGAGGCCAAATGGAAAGCACAAGAGAGAGAATATGCATATGCAAATATGATTCAATTGATATGAAAAATGTAGTAGAAACACCTTGGTTATATATCCAAGGTGAGATGCAAGATGTCGTAGGATTATGACAAGTGTTTTAATCATATGAAATGAGACAACTTATCACAACTACCTAGGTTCACATGTGTTACAAGTCAAAAGATAAGATAACAACTAATGAAAACTAACACCTTCTAGAAAGATTCCTTCCTAGTACCTAAGTAAACTTTTCATGTAAATAAGTTCCCTAGTAATGAATTAACTAGGTACAAGACTTTATTTACACCAACACCCCCCCTTAAGTGCAACTTAGGGAGTAGAAGATTATTATGAAAATGACACAAAGATGCAAGGATGGGTCCCAGCTATGAGGCCATGTTAGGTACCCATGTACATATGCAAATGAAATCTCTCAAAAATAGAGAAAAGGAGAAAACCGAATGGGACAAAAATCCTCCCCAAAAGAGAGATGAAATACCAAAAAAGAAATGCTCTCAATGAAGAATGAGAAAGCCAAAACCCCATGTGAGGAAAAAGACCCCCCCCCCATAAGAGAGAAGTAGAAGAGAGACGATGCAGCCCCCCCTCAATGTTGAGTCTCCTGCAATGATGGTAGAAGCTAGAAATTGAATGTTGAAGATTATCCAATCTCGTTGAGCAATTTTCCTCTCCTTAGGAAGAAACAAAACCAAGAATGTATGCAGGATATCAGGAATATGGATGATGTGTGATGATATCTTTGAATCATGATCAAGTGTCTCCATGTTGATGCCAAAAGATGACACACTCCAAACAGGCGATCTAGGCCACACTACTAAAGAGGACAATCCATAATCTAGTAGAGATGAATGTAGAACATGATCCAAAGAGAAAGATATATCCTCTAAAGACAAAGAAGCCTCCTCCAAATGCTATCCAAAAGGATCCACACTCACATCAAACTATGAAGAATGATCACGTAGAGATTGAACAAGAGGATCAAAGTGTCCCCTCACAACAACTAAAGAAGTATCTTATTCATCAAAGAGAAGATGAATGCCATCAATGATGACTCCCAAATCTATAATATGACACTCCACAAACAAGTCTGAAATACCTATCAAGAAGCCATCCAAAGTAGCCAAATCTGAAAGACAATGAGTATCTTGCTGCACTAAATCAGAAGAAGCCATATCTATAGCAACACAATCATCAACAACTACAATCGTAGATGGAGGAGATAGAATGCATGACTCAAGAACTGGATCTGATGTGAGAACTCCCAAGTTCAAGAAGCCAAATGTCTCCTCTGAATCATGGTTCATGCTAGAAATATGATCAATAGCCGAAGGAACAATGTCATCATCAAAAGTAAAATCTATAAAGGTATACAATTGAGATGAATAATCAACCATCCCAATAGAAATGATCTCTCTACTCTCCAAGTTTCGAATAATGAATGAATCAGGTGTGAACTCCGCAGTCCTCCCATCTCCACCATGTGTAATCTGATATATAGAAAGAAGATTGTTCATCAAATGAGGAGCACATAAGAAATCCTAAAAAGTGTTGTCCCCAAAACTAATAGATCCTTTCCCAATTACACTTGTGTATGTATTGTTCCCATCAAGATAAGAGACATAGTACAAGGCTAAAAAGAAGAGAATATAGATTGCGGAGATGCCATATAATGAGATGCTCCTAAATCTAGAAGTTATCTCCCTAATCCATGACCTGAAAAATCACAAAGAGCTTATCCTTTATTTTTTGATGTAGAAGCTTGACCTTTGTTCTTTTTAGACTATTTTGAAGGAGGAAGAGGAGATTCAAACATTCTAGAAGGAAAATCAATGTAATTTTTTTTTTAGAAGATGTTTCAACTCATCAATATCCTTTTTATAACAATAGTGTTCTTCGTGTCCATCCTTCTTGCAATATGCACAAGTAGGCCTCTCCCTCAAATGATTCCCCTTTAGAAGAGGATTTTTTCGTTGCTTGACCTAAATGCTGATTATTCTTTACTTTCTTCTATTTCTTATATGATTCTAATTATTTCACTTGACTAACCAACAATGCCTAAAATTTAGAAGTCTTGATGAGACCCATTGAGATAAGCTTTTGTTGCTCATGTATCAACATCTCAGAAAATGATGCAAATGAAGGTGTAGTATATGCAAACCCCATAGCCAATCTATGAGAATGAAAGCTAGAAACAAAAGAAGCATAATCAAGACCAAGTTTGTTCATTGTATTGTAGACCAACTAAATGTCCTTCTTATCAATTCCACATGCTTTACATTGCTCTCTTAGATCATTAACCTTAGTGATGTATCCTTGGATGTTTTCAAAGTTCTTAAGATCAAGGCTCATCAGTTCATTATAAATTTGATAGCCTCTTACTTAATTTGTAGTACCATACAATTTTTTCAATTTGTCCCAAGCTTCATGAGAATTCTTACATGATTCAATTTGAAACAACAAATCTTGAGAAACTAGTCTATGAAGACATCCAAGAGCTTTGGTATGTTCAATCATCCATTTTATCTTTTTATTTGCATCTGTAGGCTCAGGTAACTTATTTTCAACATACAGAGTGTGACCTTCAGTCATTACAATACTCCATGCATTTTTATGCCATGTTGAATAATTATATGATGTGAGCAAAGGAACGTTAGAATGATCCATGAAAATGAGAGAGCCCAAGCAAACATATCAAAAGAATGCACCAAGATACCCCCCATAAATCTCTCAATCAAGAAACCCCCCAGGCAATATATAATTTGTGGCACTTTACATTTAGTGCATTTATAGTTGCTAGATGCCAAAAACAACAAGCTAGACTTGATCTTAGTGCTTACAGATGCCAAAATAGGACATAGGCTCAAAGTGAAAAATTACAGTAGATGATATCAAATTGATTACACCACTGGAAAGTACACAAAAAATATGCACTTTCAAAAAAAATTCACCCAAAAATGTTACTATAGGAGCAAGATATGAGCTCCTGAAGTTCCCAAAATGAGAACAAAACAACACCTGTGAGAATCTACAAATTTTGGAAAAACAAGGCACCAAAACCAAAAATTGATTGCACCACTATGAAGAGCGCAAAAAATTAGCCCAAATAAAAAATTGCTCGAAAAAAGGAGTCAAAATGAGCAAGATATGTGTGTTTGAAGTTGGACTACAAAACTGAAAACTCAATCCGTAAGGGGGCAATTTTTTTTTTAAACTGCTAACATAGGCTGATGTCAGCAGTCGACGAGGTTAAATTAGACAGCTAGGGGGTCATCAAAAAAGGATATTCAGCTAGATTATTCTTTGGGCGGAAGAATATGCTCAACTTTATTTACACCAACACTTTACAATAATTATAACCATTTTACATGTTTCCAAATTATTTCCCTTGGTTTTTTATTAACTATAATTCTTAGTGATCAATATAGAACACAAACTAATTTTAAAAATTTAATATTGCCACTTCTTCAATACCTATAAAATAGTATAAAAGTCATAGTAATACATAAAGTACTTACACTTTACATCAGTCACATGAAAGTACTAGGTGCATTGGTTAGTAAAAATGGCATGAATAGCCACTCATATAGACCCTCCTTGATTTTCAAGGTTATCTTCCACTCATCTCATTCTCTTATGTAAATATAATGATATTCACTCTTCAAAACTATCTTAGTGAATTAATTATTGGTATGTGGCGACTGATCATGCAAATATTGTACACTCTTAACGAATCCTTGTTGAGGTTCGAGGGCATAGCCCCCAAAAAAAATTTCCCTTTTTTGCACATCAATGGGTCAGTAGTTAATTTTTTGTTAATTGACAAATGAAAAATGACTTTGTAAAACCCTAATTCTAGAAGCTTCCAAAAAGCTTGTTATAGGTGGCTAGGTTGTATGTTGTGGAATGGTATTCGCGAGATTGTAAAATGTTTTGCACTGGATAATAAAATCATTAGATGGTTGAGTTTTTGTGGATGTAGCTCATATTGGGTGAACCACGTTAAAATTTTATGTTGATATCTTTGTGTTATTCTTCATTTTTATTTCTGGATTATTTAATCTACATATAATTTTTAATGTTTATTGCTTTGATCTACCAAAACCCTAACATTAATCCCTCTACTTAAGCAATCCATCAAGTCATTTATTCTTGGTATTAGGGATTAAAACTTGATGGAAATCGTATTGATGGTCCTTGATTTTGTGCACATCCTACATTCACCATCCTTTTTTAGCACTATAAGTTCCTAAAATTGAATAGGCATACATGGCAAGTCCATTCTCAACCAAAGATCATAAAGATAATCCTACAAGGTATAAAATGTAAAATTGTGATATTTGACTAATGTCTCTAGGGTAAGGTGCCATGTGTCATTATTTTAGTACTCCCGTGTGTCCCTTTTCCTTGAAGTTTACCATCACTAGATATTTATATATATGTTCATTAGCCTAAAAACTATGTTTTCTACCCTTATTTTAATTTCACCACTTAACTTGAGTGGAAAATAAATGCTCATCACGCTCAACCTTCAACCTTTTATCATCAAAGAAATATTTTTTTTAATATTGGTGAGCTCATTCTGATTATATAAGTGTTTGATTTAATGTAAAAAAATGAGTTTCCCTTTAGTTCTTGGCCAACAACAATCACTTATTTTACTCAAAACCATTGAGGTTTCTATATGTAATGCAATTTGAGTCTTTTCATGGGTCTAAATTTTGAGAACCTAAATTACACAATTCCCTATGAAGCATCGTTTTTGAGACCAATCTTTAACTAAACCATTATTTAGTTAGAATTTATTCATTATCAATTGTATCATTATATCCCTTGTTCTATTTTGTAAACCCCTTCCTTTTATTTTTAGGTTGATCCACAGTTTGAGATCATAGAATGATGAAGAAATCGCTAATTAGATCTTGAAATTTATAAGGACACATTGCCTATAACATTTGTCTTACTTTGCGTCTGAATCACAACTACTTCTAGGAGTGGAAATTGTATTAGATTATATTATATTCCTTCATTTTAATAGTTTAGATATTATATTAGAAAGCATATCTTCTTTAGCACGTATATTTAGAAATTGTTAGAATATGAAGGTTTGAAATAGGAGAATTTATTTTTTGTTTGTTTATTTATTATTATATTAAAAATTTAAAATTTTCCTTATGTACTTCTTTTATAATCTTCTCTAAAAGAATTATAAATAAAAAGACACATAAATATTTAGTTTTCCTAAAAGATCTTCCATATAGTTCCTAGGAAGCCTCTAAGATTTCTTAGCGGTAAGCTCTCAAGAAACATTAAAATTTTCTCAGTGAACCTATCTACTTCTTGGAACCTTTAGACATGAATTAAATAAGAAAAATATTCAAATATTTTGTTAAAATATTTTATTTTTTATATTAAAAAAATGCAATAGGACACCTCTCTATTAATATCTAGTGTATGAAATAAAAAATTTACAATGTCAAGATGGTCATTGGTCAAAGTTCTTAGAAATATTTTAATCCCAAACAAGAGAGCAAAGAGGACTAATAAAATAACCAAAACAAGCTAATTTTTTTGAAGACACCATCGGTAGTAAGGGAGGAGCATGCTTATAAAGGAAGTGTAGGGTTACAAAATATTTAGAGGCCTACGATGTCAACTGTTCATTGATCTAGTCCTTGTGGGTGTGCAAAGAGTGCAAAAATATTGAAAGATTATCTCAGGACACTCCCACATAAAAGGAACCAAAGACATCCACATTCCTTAATAGGAGTATACCAACTCATGGGAAAATATGTCACCGAAAGTAGCCTCCTTCTTTAACCTTCATAATAGTTATTTATTGTATGGCAATACATTGTGGGGATTTGTAAGTAATCCTACACGTAGCTAATTTCCATTGAGTTTAATATATTTGTGTCCTCCAATAAATCTATCTAGTTATATAAGAAAGTGAAGGAAATATCAAAGTAATAAATGGCTTGAAAATCCCTACAAAAAAGCTCTTGGACCTAGAATTGTTTTAATAACATGTTCCACATGAGGGTAATCAATGTAAAATCATGCTCTAGAGTGGTCATGTATAGTGGCCCTATCACAAACATCTCCCACTTTTGAGGTGGTAAGAATATTTTTTTATTTTCTCTATTCATTTTTACATAGGACACAATATGATAAAAATAACTAAGAGAGGTGATGAGGAATGACAGGGGAGTGACAAATATGGAAATTAAGCCATTGTTTCAAAGATGGGGATAGATTGGCCACAAAAGAATGGATAGTACTTTAGAATCCAAATAATTATGATGAACAAAGGTGTAAGAGAATAAATTAGATCCCAACAATATTTTGTATCAAACTTTGATAAATTCATCTCACAATGACATCCCATGAGTGAGGGAATAATCCTAGAGAGAATATAGTACGATGTAATCAATTTATCATAAATGTGTAAGATTTAAGTGGGAATATTTATGGATTGAGAAGACACTTACAAAGTTCCTTTTTAGTATGAATAATTCCTAGATGGGAAAGAGCATCTATTATTGAGTTCACTTCTCTATAACAATGATGAATTCTATAAGAGAATAATTGATCAAGGAGTAGCCATATTTTTTTAGTATGTAGTTTAATTTCTATTTATAAATTTTCCTAGCCTTGATTCTATTTATGATGACCTATGATTCACCCTCAATGGATATTGTTAAAATTTTATTTCATTTCCATTTGGATTTTAAATAGGCATGTAAGGGCCTCAACTTTATTATTTTTTTCATTCACAATTTTGAAAGATTTAGCTAGTAATAATTTTCCTTTATAGTCCCTTATGATGCAACCTACACTAGAGAGGCATAGATTACCAAGAGAGGATATATCAAAGTTGAGTTTGACCTAAGTGGGAGTGGGGGAATCCAACAAACCAAGTTACTATCAACTTTTAACTTACATCCTTAGATTGACCTAGCTAGAGGTGGGGCTTCAAAAGTAACTAGTTCTAAAGGAGAACAATGTCCCATTTTGTGAATAGTATTAGAGATGAAGAGTTCTTAGGACATCCATTAGGAATACTTATAAATTTTCCTTTTCTATTTCTTGAATTAAGTCCTTAAATTATAAGCTTTTCATTCTAAAAATTATATTGTTTCACCCAACTAGGGATTCCAAATAAGAATAGAGGGGCTAATAGTCTATATTCTTAGAAAGGTTGAGTTTTGATGGAGGAATACCAAGCTAAGAAGTGTTGTAATATAGAACTTGGGAATGTTCCCAACAATCCAAGTTTAGAATAGAGCCAATACCAATACTTAAGACTATAGGAACAATTTAAGAGTAAACAATTTTTATCTTCTTCTTGAACACCACAAAGAACACATTTGAATAAATTTGTTAACCCTAGTATTCCAAGCCTTTTTCCTATAATGATTAGGTTTTGAAGTGCTATCCAAGAGAATGCACCATATTTTGGGAGTTAATTCTTATTCTAACAAAGCACTATATGCCATTGAATAGATAGGGTTGATTCAATCAACACTAGGTATCCTCTTTTAATTGAGTAGTTACCTATTTTGGAGACATCCAAACCAATTCATCCTCTTGGTTGGAGTAAATTACTATTCATAGCTTTAATTCTAAGAGGAGCTAAGTTCTCTAGACTTGGGCAATAGGTAAGTGAAACAAAGGGAAAGAGGATCCTTCCCTAAAGATGAGAATGTGTGATAAGGGGAGTATGTCAAAGAAAAAGGGTGTGTCCACCTAATCACAAATCCACCTTTCCCATGTTCATTGGGAAGAGGGATAGTGCCACAAATGATTATAATTGACTTACAATCGTTAAGGTGAGTCAACCCTAGGTTTTGGACACTATGTTGTCTTGGCTTCTTTATGACAGAAATGACTGAAAAGTGGTTTTGGGAGAAAGATAAAAACGTTTTAACAATCAAACCTATGAGATCTAACACTTGGAATACAAAGTATTATGATAACACTATCAGAAATAACAATTAACCAACAGATCTGAGAAGGTTAGGATGGTGTTTACCTGGCTCCATAGGTGGGTTTAAAGCTCTGTTGAAGGACATATTCACCCAGGGGAAAATGGGTCTTTGTACAAGGGTCTGGAAATTCTTTTTGTCATCCTCATATCCTATATCTAAGCTTCTAATTCCACCAGGTTTGATTATCGAAAAGCCAAAAATAAAACCTGTAGGTGAGTTTTCGTGTCTTGACAACTTGGACAACTTTACAAAATTGCTCTTTTGGTCAACTTTCAATCCTTCTGCGCCTACAAATCTGCACATACAGAGAGAGGAGAAAAGTGTTTATTTTGATGGATAATGGTTTTCCTTGGTCAAACCCTAGTTTGGTAATTAAACCTTGATAATGAAATAATGAAAAAACAAAGGAATTGATGAATTAATAAAGCTTGTTACACTCACCAAACCCTTTAATGGTTTCCCTTAGAGGATTGAAGTCTAACACATCTCTCAAAGGATTAGGTCTTGCATGAAATGGCTTGATTACTTGATAGATCTTGAGGCTTAAATACTTGCTTGAAACTTGAAACCTACATCACAATGTTAGCTCCAAAAAATGCATGAACACACATGAATCTTGACATCATGATAGGATCTTGAATGTTGCAATAATTGACTAATAAATCTGCTCTCTAATGCTCTTGACAATATTTTCTCTTGCAATTGATCTCTTGAAGTTCTAGGATTGCTTAGGATTTGAATTTTCTAAAAAGACCTTGTAATTATAGGTGTTTCCTCAATTACCTGACAGTTAAACACCACAAGCCGATCTTTGCAATTTGAATTTAGATCATTAAAACACTGCCAAAAACATATTAAAAAATGGGATCCAAGACTTAGGAGGACCCATTTTCCCTTGGGCGAATGGGTCCTAGGCCCTAAACCTAGGACACACATTTTCCAAGAAGTGTAATTAAGTGTATCCATTAATTAAATGTGGGTTTCCCTTTCGGAAAATGAAATTTAACCCTTTTCCTAGTACCTGCGAAAAACAATACGAATAAAATGAGTTAGACAAGGAATTACAAGCTAAAAGAAGGATTCCCATGAAATCCATTTACAAATCAAACTAGGAATGAAAATAGTGAAGAACACAATGCAAATGCCAAAAACAAGATAAAATCCTAATTAATGTGCAAACTCATGATCCCATGGGGAATTGGTGCCAACTTGATGTGAAAATTGGCCCTTTCCCAATTCCTATGATGAAATCTTGATTGTTGAAGATGATATTGATCCACTTTTGATGAAAGATGAGAACTCCAAGCCAAATCTACAAAAAGCCTAGCTAAGAATTCAAATGATGGATGAGAATGGCTAAGTATTTTAGCATGGTAACTTTGCAATGTTTGTGGATGATAAATGAGGAGAGGAGCTCTTCATTTATAGGATTTCAAGATGGATGAATGCCCAAATTTGAGCAATGTGGGACTAACATTCATCCAATGATATGATGCCACTTGTCAAGCATGAATGGATGATGGATGTGCAAGATTTGGGGTTTGTGCCAATAAATGCCAATATTTGAAATTCAAATTTGTTGAAATGACATGCAAGAGGGAAGGGAAAATGCAATAAATTCCACTTGGCTCAAGCAAAGGACATGTAAGAGGTTTTAAATGCCTTGTTGGATGTACATGTTGACTTGGAATTTTTAATCAAATTGAGAGAATATTCCAAAAGATTTTGTGAGGAAAATAGAGATTTAATAAATGAATTAAATATATTTTCATGTGCAACTTGCAATATCTAGAGGATGTGACATGAGATTAGATTAAATTCAATCAGCGTTCTAATTTAACAAATGCATTAGATGATGTGACTTATTTGACTTAGATTTATGGATTTATTTAAATGATAAGAGAGGAATATGATAAGAGGCTAATTAAATAAAGATTTTGATTTATTTAATTAAAAGGATGGTGTTAGATTAAATCAAATAAGGTTTTAATTTCTATTAATTTAATGGACATACTTTAGAGATTTAATCAAATAAATTGGATTATTTAATTAAATAGGGATAATTAGATCAGTGGATTGATTTAATTAATAGGAGATTGACTAATTTAATTAAGATATAATAATGATGAATTTAATTGATAAGGGATTTGATTAAATGGTTAGACCGTAAAATGATTTAGGAAGAAATGATGTTAGTAAGTCAGATCAAATGCAAAATGTCAATCAAGATATTTTTTATGTCTACAAATTAATTAGGCTTCTGAATGCATAATTGGGAAAATTAAAGGCTTAATTAAGTCCAATTAATTTAGGGGATGCAAACATAGTGTGAAAATGTAAAGGTGTATATTTTTCAACACTACACTAGGTCATCAAATAATTTCCAAGATACTTTTGAAGTCAATTTTTGTTGTGATTTTTAAGGTAGTTATTGACTATTGAGTCCCAAAGACGTTTTAATACCAACCTTTCCTCTACTAGTTCTATATTTTTTTTATGAAATCATGTATTCATTCTAGGATTCTTCCCAAAAGATATCATTTCCCCAATTACAGATAAACCACAAAAGGTGGGGGAGAATTATCTCTCTAGTGGAAATGACAAAGTTCCATATCATTGAACCTAAAGGTGGATTTGCAATTGTGAATACTCTCTCTCTTAGAGGAGAGTCTCGATATTTGGATTGTATATTTTGTTCCATTTTGATTTTGGTTTTTCATGTTTATTTCAAGGCTAAATTATGAGTGTTAAGGTTTATAATCTCAACTTCTCCAATGACTCTAGAAGTACAAACCTTATCCAAAGCCAAGAGTTCAACTCTATTTTTTCCCTACAACCATTCTAGAGAAAATATCTATTATTCTTTCTCATCTTGAATTTTATGCTTCCCATTAACCTCAAAATTATTAGTATGTAAATAAGAATTAATATAATAATTTATTTTATCATTATGATTTTTTCCACCAGTGTGAATCATTTTCCTTTCCAAGAGGAAATTTCCCTTTAAACAAATAATAACATTGTGTCCCAAAAGGAATTTTTTGAGACCTCCATAAAAAGAGGGGATTCCTAGATAGTTTTTGGAAGGGTATCAATATTATATCCCAACAACTTAGAAATCTTGACTTGTAGCAACTTTTGGGTGTTGAAGAAGAAGATCTTCGATTTGGGAGCATTGATACTGACTTGAGGAGGAAATATAAGTAGAAAGAACTTTATGAATTTTTTATAGAATATAATTTAATTATTATATACAATAGTGTCATTTAAAAAGAGTAAATATTTTCTTTGGATCATAGAAATGGTAATATGTGGCCAGTTATTCTTACTCCTTTTTGACATTATTGTTCTTCTTAGAGATTTTATCATTAGGATGGAAATAAAATGAGAGTGGGATTCCATATTTAATATTATTGGTGGCTTTGAAGAAATTTATTTGAATACCATTAATTAATGCTACAAGAGTGGACCCCAAGATATAGGAATAATTCCATTTACACCATTCTTTTTGGAGTCTAAATATTTTAAGGACCTACATTAGGAAATCCCAATTTTCTCTATTGTAATCTTTTAACATGTAGCCTCTTATTGTAGCCTCTTCTTTTATTCGGATAGAATGAATTACTTTATGCACAATCAAAACTCCTTCTTAGGGATCCTTACTAGGAACAAAACCACCTTGTTCTTATAAAATTAGTTATGGAATGATTAATCCTAACCTATTTTCCAATAAAATAACTAGAATTTTGTAGCAAGTATTGCATAAGGAAACTAACCTAAAATATTTAAAGGAAGATGGATTTTCTTTTTTGATGATCAAATCTAGAAAAGTAGCATTCATTTCCTTCGAGATAATTTTAATTGTTTGCACTTCTTCAAGATCTAGAATAATATCTCTTACCATAAAAACCCTTTTTTTTATAAAGAAAATCATCATGAAACCATCTAGACCAAGAGCTCTTTTATTTTTCATGGAAAGGATTCCCTTATTGATCTCTTCCAATGAGAAACTAACCAACAACATTTCATTTTGTTCTTGAGAGATAATTTAGGAAAATTTCTATAGAAAAGATAGGGAATAAGGACCTAGAGCTTTGTAATGGCTAGTCATCAATATTTTAAATTGTGCAACAACTCCATTTTGAATATATTTTAAGTTGGAAAGATAGACACCCTAAAAAGAGTATATTTTTGAAATGCTATTGAGGGATCTTATATTTTTAGATAAATAATTGAATAATTTCATGTTTTTCTCACCCTCTATCAGCCATAGTTATCTCAATTTTCTTTAGTAGTATTCTTCTCTAAGGAGGATTTATAAAGATCATATTTGAGGCTTTTCTCCTAATCTAATGGCTGACTTCCAAAACCATTTTCTAAAATATGCTTGCTCATATTCAACTTGCAATTTCTCTTAGAAAATAGTTTTAAAATATTCTTTATTTAATTTCTTAAGTTATTATTTGAAATTATTTAATTTAGTTGACAACTAGAACATTTTTGAGCATTTTTTGAAGGGAGAATTGGACTACTAGAGTTGAAGTAGCTATAATAAGTTTTTGTCTCTAAATCATATTTCTTTGAATTTGAATGAAAAATTCCTTAATGGATTTTCACCCCTACTTCCATACAAATTTGGAAATGATCATAACTAAAGAAATGAAGAATGGATATTTTGATATTCTAGGCCAAGTCTAACCAAGCACTCGGGAAAAGAAATATATCTATTCTCTCTATAATATTATGGAATTTTTTCTTTTGTTAGACCAAGTAAAATTACCATTTTGTATTTGCAATCAAAGAAAGAATTCTTATATATAAAGGAATTAAAATTCTCCATGAATTTAGAAGGGCGAAGAGGCAACCTAAATTTTCACTTTGATATGTTATTTCATTGAAGTATCCACCCAAGGTGACTATTTAATGTTTTAAAGGCATAAGTACTAAGCTAATGAAGGACCAAAGCTTAGCCTTTTGAGTAGTACCATCTAGGCCATAGATGTTCAAACCCAACTAGATATGTTTGTTGGGATAATGTGAAAATTCATTAACATTCAATAATTTCCTAAGGTTGTAAATTTTGTATTGCTTAATAATGTTGCAATAGGTCTCAAGAGGCACCATCAACCTCAACAAAAGATTACTCCATTATGAACATCCTTGGAAAATAAGGTGAGCTTTATCTTCACAAATTTTAGTTTCCTATAGGAGAATTAAATTAAATATTGTGTTATCTAATTGGTGATTTATTAGGGTCCATTTGTTGAGGGTATTCAAGCCTTTAACATTCCATGAGAGGAACTTCATTAAATATTTAAGGAGAGGAGAAATATCTCCTCATCCTAAGGGTTTTATTTGATGCTTATTAAATTCTAGAAGTTATCTATTCTTTTGTCTTTACCTTTTAGGATTTCTTCCTTTTCTTTAGGTAGGTAGAGTGAGGAATTAATTTCTTTCAATAAGGTCCATTTGTGAAATGGAAAGACTTTTTGGAAAACCATACTCACTATCCTCATACAATACTCTTTCTTTTAGACTGCAAGAGTCGATCGGGTATTTGTCCCCCTATAAACTGCAGTGCGCCTAGTAAACTTTTTTCATGTGACCAATGGTGATGGCATGACACGCCCTCTAGTACCACGGGGATGGTAGGGAGGCTAGACCTCATGACCTATTTCCTACAACAGGATGCTTTATCCAATCGAGCTAGGCCCACCGCCCACCTCATACAATACTTTATTTGCAATATATTTAGCAATTTTTTTCCTACATTTTAAAGAAGTTCATTTAGAAAGGATTCAAAATATTATTAGGAATAGATATTTGAGGAGATAAGATCTTGGTGGGGTTCTCTAAAGGAAGGTGGAGGAAAACATTGGGAAATGGAGGAGAAGCAAAAACAATAGAATAAGGGGAGAAAAGTGGTCAATGCACCTAAGGAGGCATGGAATGGAGATAAGGGGGAGGTGGTGAAGAAACCAAAGGACAAGGAAGGGGATCCTCCAAAGCATTGGGATAGGTAAGAGGATGCAAAAATTGAGGGAGGAGAAGGCTTAGGGTCATAGGGTATAAGAGACTTAAGATGTGGATGATGCAAATAGCTATAGATTTTATAAATTAGATAAAGAGGCTCAGGGCTTTCAATGAAGATAGCCTACTTTTGAGAACTAATGCTTGAATAGGATAATGTGCTTAGGTCAAACCTTAGCAAGATTAACCTCAACATAGAATCTAACTAGGTTATCAAGTTGGTGAAAGTGATAGAGGTCAAGGGAAATGAAAATTCCCATATGATTGCTAAGAATTTCAATAACTTCCCCACTTCTATATTTTTAGGGGTAGATTTTTAAGGAAAACACAAAATAGGGAGGATTTAATTAGGGCTGATATAGGATCATTTTTTCATACTAGGGTTGATAAAAAATACTATCCCCATTCATGAACCAATCTTTTTTTTTTTAAGAATTTATTTTAGTCTTGCTTATTTTTTTAAATAGAAATGAAGAGACCATTATCTATAAAAAATCCTTTAAATTTGAATACTTTTCTCTAGCCCATGTTGATAAGGAGTCATTTTCTAAAGGAATTTTCCATAACTTACCAATAAGAGATATTTCCCTAAGCTTTGAGATCTGAGGTTGACATACCTCATCAAAAATAAATATTTTTAAACTCTTTATGGGTTGCAAGGTGATCTTCTTATGTCACTAGGGAGCCATCTATTTTGGGCTTGATAAAGTAAAGGGGTTTGATCTCTAAGTGTTCCTGGAATGACGGTGATGCTTTTATAGACTGAGATACTAATGGTTATGTATGATTTTTAGGATTCTTCTTTTTATCCTTTTCCTTTACCTAGAATGAAGATGCCACTTTATTTTTTGGTAAGTGCACTCCCCTTTTTCTCCTAGGAAAGAAGGTAAATGATTTAAGCAAAAAAAATCATCAATTTATTTTCAATGCATGAAATCCAACAGTGTTACACCTAGATTATTGAATATGGGGATATGTAAATTTTTCAACTCTTGCAAAGTTTGACCAAGTCATGTTTTTACTAGCATCTATGTGGCAACAGAACAATATTCTCATCGCATAGTGTTTTTCCTATCGTAGAGAATTTTTCTATTGCATATCTTGTTTTATTCATCTACAAAGATGTAATTTAATTTTAGTAAATGAAATATTTTCTATGTGCCCATAAATATTATCTAGGAAGATTATCTTTCTATTTTCTTCTATAAAATTAGAAAATTAAAGATATTTTGTGTCTATGTTTATTTTATTGCTTCAATTATTTTTTAGAAAAGACATAATCTTGATTTCTAGAAATACTAGTTAATTAAATTATTTTAGTAGATACTATTTAATTATTTCATTACAGTAAATTAATTTAATATTTATTGTTAAATAAATCTAGTAATTAGTTTATTTATTTATCATAAAATCAAACAAAAATAAAACTCAAATTTGATTAGTCCTATATTTTTTAATAAGATTAGCTCATTTTATTATATTAATTATTGCATTCATTAATAAGGGCATGGTGTGTTGGTTAAAATTTATCATTATTTTTGTTGCCACCAAGCTTCAAGTTTCTACATTAAACTCAAGGGATTTGTGCCCCCACTAGGTCATTGAGCTCATGGGTTTGAATCATTTGTGTTATGCAAGGGATGAGATCCCTCGTTTGTGACCTCAAAGTAGCTCGAACCAATGTAAAAATTATTAAGAATTTTCAAGAAAAAAATATTAATTAACAAAAATAACATAAACACCAAAAAATAAATAAGTATGTATCTTCACAAATAGATCATTCAAACAATCTAATTATAATATTCAAATCAATCAAATACACTCAACAATCAGAAGCAAATCAGCCCACACTTCCAAACACCTAATAAAACAATATTAACTAGATTTTGTATGTTCCATTTTATGACCTATTCTTATGAGAGGATTTTCCTATTCACATATTCTTCTCCTTAAATAGTTATCCATTCTAAAAAAAAAATAACCCACTTAAAAACATATTCTAATGCTTTGCTAAAACTTTGCATCCTATTTGAATAACACTATTATTTCCTATTAAAATCAAATGAATAACTAAGTCACTTGTCCACGAAGACACCATTTGATCAATTTTACATCAAGTCAAAAAAAAAAAATTTATAATGCCAAGTCAAAATATCAATTCATCGAACTCTCATTTATTCTATCTAAATTCATCCCTTTGCATTCAAAGAAGGATCTCCAAGCTATCAAGATTCAAATCTAAGAATTTTCCTTAGATCATTATTTGGGTATTCTATTATTTTAATGGAGCATCAAAACTAACTTATATTAAAATGTCATATCTTCAATCAAACCAAAAAAACTCCTCTTTAAATGAAAATGGCTAATCATGGTAGGTAGAATAAA